>QNGE01000898.1:81261-167912 GCA_008508345.1 Paragonimus westermani
GCACAGGGGTGGGTTATACATTCGGATCCCAATAGCCTCTGCTGTAGACAGAATCCTACTCCTCACCGCTCTCGACCGGATGGCCTTAACTCGGTAGATTGGACGAAATGCGTCCTTCACGTTGACAGCGTGATTTGAATCCACCGGGTGTGATAGTATGGCGCTGCAGACAGACTTTGTTATACCACTGTCGAGCCAAGCTGGATGATGTTCCCGGATCCGTTCCGATAGGCGTCTAGTCGTGCGGCCAACATAACTGGTCACACAGGAACAAGTAAATGAGTATACACAAAACGAGGCTGCAGAACTAGGCACTTTATCTTTTAGGCGTGAGCACAAAACCGGATTGGACGTAAAGTGGACTCGTACTTTAGCGGCGTGGAATGTTCTGTTGACTGCGCTTGTGGGCCTACGTGTAATAGTTTCGGCTAAAGTATCGCCTTTGAATGGTAATCCGATATGCACAGCTTTCTTTTCTACAGAGTGCAGCTGGTCTTTTACCCCCCGCTGTTGCATGGCTGTTGCCCTGGCCAACCCCCCACCCGGTTAGCCTGTCAAGACCCATTGTTCAAGTGGGTACTGGATTGCAGTGTGACATTGAACTGATTGACCTCATTAACTACATGTCCCCCCGTTTACTCCCCTAACGATTCTCCCGTGAAATGTGTGATATAAATGTGATGTATTTAGCCTGATGATGAATCACTGAAAACGAGCTTGTTCGCCACACATTGTTTTTCATGACTACGCTGGGAATTTTTACGAGATAGAAGGAACTGTTCAGTTTTTGTAACAACATCGACAAAAGGTTTTTTAACCCTCTTCATTAATTAACTACAGCTTGCACCCCGGTCTGTTCGCACATCGTCGTTTAAGGCTCACATGAATGTTCGTCGAGACTCCATACACACACACTGGCTGAAATTTTTCCGCACTCAGTATGTTCTATTTTGACCGTATAGGAAGAAGCATTTCGTCCCAAATGTGACGTTATTTGCCGGAAGCACGGAGACCGTAACTCATCAAGTGTCTTCATGCTGCCATAGGAGAATGAAAGGGAATTCAAGACAGTTGGACTACACTGTGAAGCCACTTTGACCTAATTGGCTCTTATCGACAGAGTGTACCATGGGGAGTCAGGTACACGGTTCTTGAATAAAAGTCAGAATAGTTGAACATCAGAGGATGGTTAACCAGACACTCATCCACTAGACTAGTCATCCTGAAGCTGTCGTGAGCGGAGACCAGAAACGGCCGACCGATTCAGTTCCAGCGATAACGAAGCACAACAGCTGATAACAGTAATTCGGATAACAGACCATGTGGTCTGGTGAACAAATTTTGGGACAAACATTCTGTGGTAGTCCACAGTTTTGACCCCTACTTATGGGACGTTGACCTAATTCCTTGATATGGATGATGCTGACGGGACCCACCAAGATCGAAACGTCAGTTTACTAGTTCACCAGTGCTTCTTGGGTAAAACTGTTTCTGAAAGCTTTCCTCAAACACTGCTGGTGTGATGATGAATATGTACTATTTTGCAGACCAACCACAAAAGGCTGATCGAATTTACGGTATGAGGATAGTAATCTCAGTGGCTGAGGTGTATAAACAGCTGCCTTCTATTGAAGTACTTAAATGTAATTCATCTTTCAGTTTGGTGTCATGAACCACGTTGTGTAGCCTATAGCCTACTTGGCACCGAGGCGGCCCGTTTACATCAGTTAACTGTATCTCTAATTTCGCGCTTTTACCGTCTTATCTGACATTTAACATTTGCGCAAAACTTTTAATTCACTTGGGCCTGTTGTCCAACGTTACTGTCCATGTTATTGGTTAAAGTGTCTTTCACCTATGTTTATCTAACTGATGAGGACTTTTGACAAATAAGCAGTATACTAAAGCGCTTATTTAAGTGAGGCGATACCTTCACGGATGACCCGGTTTAGTTCGCTTCACCTGAACATTGAAGGGTTGTGTGAAATAAAACAATCTGTACGTCTTGTTATCAGCCACTTATTTTGCAACTAAAACATAGTCCCATTTTTAGAGCTCCTCATATATCAAAAACACGAATTGTATCTTGGCTAAACGTCAAACGACGTACACGAAAAGCAAACATTCTATCTGAAATGGATAACTACAATGAAAGAGGTGAACACATGGAGAACCGGTTATCTGCATTAATGAAGGAGTATTTTCGTGGTAAGTGCGTAATGTACTGATGTTACAAGTCGGCTACGCGACGTCACGTTTGACTGTGGGTACGTAAGTTGTGCACAGTCTAGTGGACCGTTTGACACTGTTTCTGTTTCTAAAATCGCTGCAGACTGGTATTGTGGCACTGTTATGCTGGATGAAGCACAACTTTTTGCCTCTTATTACGTGCACTCGAAGGTGGCACTGAGTAACGACGGTGTATTTTGACCTTTATCAGTAAATTCTGTCATCTTGGTGAAAACCGGGGAGTTTCCGATCGTGATGGCACAGAATCAGTTGGCCAAATGTAAGAAGAGTTCAGTGTTTTAACCTGATTGTTAGATTAACCGGTTGTTCACAGTTTAGGTCCAAGGTCCGCTCAGTAATCAGCGGCGGTTGTTTGTTCACTAGGTTAACAACCAGCAAGGGTTGTCCTGATTTTGTATCCCGGCTAGAATATTGTCATAAAAAGCACTAAACCGTAACGGCACATTTGTTAGAACCCACTGGGAAAGTCTATGCTCGCTAATTACTGGATATGGTGATCGCAACTTATCAGTGATCATATTTATTCTGTGATGATTTGAGTAGTGAACATCGCAATTGTGTAAGGAACATGAGTTGGGTAGTAAATCCAAATGATCCCTAAATATGGCAAAAACGAACCATCAGTCTAGTGCTACCAATCAAATTGGGCTAACTGAAAAATTTGCATGAATTAGGTTGAACTTATAACACCTCGAGTCAATCAGTAAACAATTATATTCTGACGTTGTTATGATTGTTTCCTAAGAATACCGGTAACTGTTCGTAAATATCTCATCGTTTGTGAGCTGAGTCTGACAAGTAGAGTTAGTGTTCTCAGTGCGCTGTGTTACAAGACCCTCTGGTTATTATTATTGTCGAGTATCAACGGTGTAGCGGAGCCTCTGAAATTTTTGTTCAATGATTGTAGATTGAATGATACTTGTGAAAATGAAAACCGTACGAAAGGCAAAGCTTCATTCCCCCCCAATCGTTGGCCTAATTTCATAAGTTTCATTGGTCAGTTTTACTGTTGCCTACCCTAATTTCTATTGGATGCATAGACAAACACTTTCTCTCACGCAAGCATACACAGTCTGGCCAGGTGAGCAGATGGGATCTGTAGACGACTAATTTATTTTCGTGAGCAGTACTAGCAGGTGCCCGTCATCAGCATATAAACGCACTTTTACGAATAAAAATTCTTCGGTAACCCTCCAATTGAACTTGGCTATTTGACCCCGAACTTAACACCGCGGGATCGCGACATAGGTGAGTTACAACTCGTGTAATTTAATTACTTTGGGCCATTCATGAAATCTGAAACAGGAATAAGTCAGTTTTCATGCGATCAATGTAACTGTTTAGAAGGCACGATTACTTTTACATGGGCAACTATAATTGAGCTTTCAGGCACGGCAATCCGGTTAAACCTTCAGTGAGGCCAATGGCATACTGATTTACAACATTATCTCACTAAGGTGTGGCCGAAATGTCAATTTAGACAATGCAGGAATACAGACCACCGTTGGCCTCCAACAATGGCAATACTCAGCGATTCAGGCCGGGTGAAACTTCTGTGGGAATTCAACAGATGTGATGAATCGTATGTGATTCTTAGGTGGTGCTTTTTCTGTTCAGTCGGATTAGAAAACATCCGGAATTGGCACGCATGTTGTGTTGTACTTTAGCAACAGTACTACGAAACAGTGGAAGCAGAGTACACACTGTATAGATTTGAGAACGGAATGCGTATGGACTGAAAAATATCAAGGTTTAAATAGATTTAGTAACTCGGAGGATAAGTTAAGAAAAACAAAAAAATATGTGAGCAAGCTTTGAATGACAAAAAAGCAGAAACCTATTTTTACTGAGTTCGTGATCAAATTACTAGGAATACTTGCATAATCACGTGGTCAACTAATTGGACGGTACACTTTTCAAGCTGTGTTCTTGTTAAAACTCACGAATCTTGTTACCATCGCGTTTTGCACTCTGGCCAACCTTCTTGTTAGGCCAGTGTTCTGACACAGTACGAACTGTGTCATATTATAAGTAGCGAAACTAATAAGTCATGGCATTGACAAACAGTCAGTGCGAACTAATTCGAGTGAAGTTCAGAGCGTAACAGATATGCTGCCTGATGTTTCGACCAGCTTATAACCCTTCGGATTGGGCAAATGTGTTGCTGGGCTACATACAAGCCACAGTTGCACACCCAGCGCATACAATTGCACGATTTTGACTCAGTTATATTTATTTCGAGTTGTTAAAAGTAATATAAAGATATTGGGAGTAACTTTTTGAATAATTTCTACGCCATTGAGGAAATTGATTTTGCGCACTTCCATTTGTGATAAACTTATCGAATGTGTTGTGTGAAATACGGATTTTCTTCTAGTAACATTGGAACATATCGTGCACAAAAATGCTGAGAGTACAGTTCTATTGTGTTTTTTCAAATATTAGCAAGAACCTCACAGATTTAATCGACCGATTTCTGGCGAGTAAGAGTTTGTGGGTTATGTCGGTATTATCACATAGGTCCTCTTTTTGTGCTAACTTATGGGAACATTTTTAGCATAAAATCTACTAACTGACGAATGTAAATGGTATTGATGGTAGCTTTCAGAACATTGAAAACTTCTTTTGTTGTATGGGAAAAAAATTTGTCAACTTGTTTGCTAGTTCCAACAATAACTATCCGAAGGTGCTTGCATATGATTTAGCATATTGCCGTTACGAAATTTCTATTCTCGTAAAGTGACAGTGTGAAGTGTCTGGCGCGGAACATATATTGTGAAACTAAGCTGTTCTGATAAGTAACCTTACTGTCTGAAACACGTAACGTAAGGTAGTTCCCTGTGGACTGACAAACTACTTTCTTCGGTTTGCAACAACTCTTTCTAAGACGTTAGGTTTTTGTGTAAATGAACCACTGAATGTCAGAATTGGAGATGATCGTGTGGTGTCTTAGATGTTAAAACTTGATAAAAGCCGACAGATGAGCATTAGATGAGCATTGCTTGTAACCAAATATGGGCAAGTGTTCGCATATGATTATACAGTTGTTCCTAAGATGAGGTTAATGATGCGGCGAGAAATATGGATATCTCATATAGGCGTGACCGGAGTTTTAGACCCGATGCTGACAAAGAAATACACTACTCACGAGGTCCAATAAAAGCTAAACTCGAGTCTAGCGCTTTTCTTCGAAAGGGGTTCAACAGAACGACTGCAAAGATGCGACAATCAATTGTCAAGGCCGTTCAGCCTATACAAATCAAAATCCATATTAGCAAGACTGCTGACGGTTCACATGATAGGGTAGAAGATTCCAGACAGACTCCTTATGCCACTCAAACAATAAATCAATGGTGTCTCTGGCGGGTAGTTTGGGGTTCGGGCCACAGTTGGATCACAAAAGTGCAGACTGACGTCAATGATGTAAACTTCGATCATGGCGGTCTCAGATTTTATTCTGATCTGATAAGGAATTACCGAAAACGGTTATTTTTCACTGTTGTCCTGTATGAATCAGCTAGTAGTATGGCAAAAAAGATTATCCCTTACTACTCACCGGCGAAGATAGGTGTTCACTGTAATTCTGTCATTAAAAAGAACTGACACGAATCAGTTTGGTTGTTCTAACCTTTAATAACGAAATGTTACCACCCATTCGTAAAGTAAACAGTTTATCAGAATTGACGAAAAATACTTTTATTTAAAAAGTGAAGTAACATTTTGTTCTACTTTGCGTGTTGCAGATTTTGTATTCGTTCAGCTTGTGCCATAATCTCAAAACGTCTATTCATTTTTCAAAACTGCTCCTAATCACCACCGAGTAATCTGGCCTATAAGCTGATTTTTGAAGGTTTATCAAAGCTTACTTCAATAACACTTCATATTGTTGCACATACTACCCCTCTACAATGTTCATATGAAACGAATTTATACTTTTCATTTGCGAAAAGCGGATTCAGTACGCCTTGTCGATTTCAACCAAATTCGGAAGCCTATTATCAATTTCTATCTAATATTGTTCCGTTCTTCAAAGGATTTCCGATACGTCTGAATAACTTGATGGTGTTTCAAATCATTAGCACGAAAGTACGGTGGAAGTTGACAATTTCGAGTGGTACAAAGGTCATGTAACACCTGAATAAAGTGTTCAGCTTCAAAGAAATAAGGGCCAACTTTTTAAATCCACCTATCAGCTCTACTGCAATGTTACTTCGGAAACATGGTTATTTAGATAAGTCACGTTTATCGCAGAGCAGAAATTCGAAAATCATTGAGTTGTTTAAATGAATAAATTTTGTGAACACAAATGTCGTTATAAAATATGGTTGCATAACTCCTGATTTGGATTAAGTGATACTTTCTTAAATAGTATTTCAAGGTTTTCGAACTTTGCTGTAGAAATTTAACCGGATCTATTTCTATTTACTTAATTCGGAAAGATTAGAATATTTACCGAGTAGATCTGGAAGAGAACCAGAGATATAAGAGTTAATTGACTTCAGATGTAAAGACAGACTTGGACTTCAGTGAAGCTTTTTTGTACCAGGCTGAACACATTCATAGGCTAGGCGTACAGGTGTACTTTTTGCAAGTATAGATGTAATGTGGGTGGACAAAATGGCTTCTTAAGCCTTCCAGAAAGCAGGCGTTTTACAATGCCCTCACGTAACTGAACAGATTATCCACTCAATAACAGCCTCGTACAGCTAGAAAAAACTACACTGACACATTTTACATATTGACTAGTACGGGTTCCAAAGAGATCTGACTCTGCTTGTCCATAAAGGGATAGTTGACCACTAAATGCCAAACAGTATTCTGGTGGATGGCCTAATTGAGCAACAATTCGTCTCAACGAAAAAAACGCTATCTTGCTTTACAAACTTTGATGAGTTCCACTTGTGTCATCAAGGAGTCGCTGACACATCCACGGACAAATGTATCTTGATTGACGGTTGTATCCAAGATACAAGTCTAACCGACTTAGACGACATGACTCCCTGCTGAATACGATATATAAATCTTTTGTCCAACAGAAGTTTGACATCTCTTTGTTGAAAACAAAACCAGTAATCCGGAGTAGCCTTACCAAATCAGTAAATGTGCTACATTACTCAGTAGTACTGTCACAGGCGTTTGCTGGATTAACATGGAAGATACGGTTTGGATGAGCCTGATAAAGCTGAATACATGTGGAGTTGTGTTGCGTGATTAAAAACACACAAAATTTACACTAGTTTCAATGACACAGATGAGGGAAGTATATTAAATTTTGAGAACAGAATAAAGAAAACGCCAAAGTAAAACGACGTGACAACTAGCCGAAGAAAATGTGTCCAACCCCAGTCTACCCATCACAGCACATTTCAGCAAATGACGAATACCAGTCAGTAACAAGCACTTACAGAAGACTGAGAGTATCACTATTCTATTAGAATGCTTTCGACGGTTTCCTTGATGTGTATCCAGCCCGCATTTGAAATTGTGAACCAATGACATTGCCAGTGCAGATTCTGGTATGGTGTTCCAGATCGTGTACAGGCGAAGACTGGATGAGTGTCGTTTGCAAGTCAACTGTGATCTGTTAGTACTAACCTAGTAAGTTAACTCCGGGATGGTGAATTTGGTTCACGAGAGACTTTATAAGTGAAACAAAAGTCTCCTTTCAACTATTTGCGATGAACCTGAACCTGACCAGTAATTATTTTGACTCGAACTGTTCAGGACCTCAACAATGATTTGCTGTGGTTCATAGGAATAGTGCACCAAAAAGAATAAAGATAAGAACGGCAAACATCACGGATGTGGAAACACTACTGACTACAGCACGTTGTCATACTGAGAAGTGATTTTAAGCAGCGCCTAAGGTGATATCGAGACCCCCAGTCTAGCTGGCGACGCCTACTAACTTAACCTAACAGAACAGTCAAGGCCTCCTTGTTCATCCTTACATCATCCCATGATCACCAAATATTTCCACCCAACTGCTAGCAGTCCCAACAAATAATGCCCGGTGCATGAATAAGCTTAGCCGGTATGCAGACTGCTTGACCTAATCATTACAAACTGTGAAATTCAATTATTTGGTTAATTGAGTGGGTATCCAGAGAGTTGTCAACTCTTCAGGCAACGCCTCTAGATTCGGCAATGAATTAGATGTGGGGATTGTTGGTAAGAGAATTGCATGCCGCTCTGGGTTTGTTTGGTAAGTCAGCAAATTCGTGAACGAATTCTAAAGGTGCAGGTGAAAATAAGTCAGCCCACAACGAACACTTACTAACCTGCACGTTAATTAGGTTAGCTAGAACAATTGTGCAATATTTACACTTACAACTGAATAAAATAATTGATAGGATTTTTTCAAATGTCAAGATAGACATATTGTACATAGAAATAGGGAAAATCGATACACATTGGGACTATTTGGTCACCCAAGGTTGCTTGATTGATTCAGATCCAGACTGTCACGAAAACAGTTCACTTGACTCGAAGGGCCTGGCACGCATTCTCAATCGATCAGAGTTGACTGATCCGCTATCAGAGGTTAGCTACCGTACATTTCCTTCGTAGTACATTGAAGTATCTATCGTACGGGATATTTTGCCCGGGCGTGCAATTCCTGATCTCGTCACCTTCTACCAATATCTTTTATTCTATCACACGCCATCTTAATCATGGTACGCTGTTCTCGTGTAGATTTTCAGGGAGTTGCTTCGTGACGATTCTTTCACTTCCAAGACTTTTGGGACAACAGCTTGACTATTATATTCCAGCCGTTGAAGGGTAATAATTTTTGTTAGAGAAAATTACGTAGAATATTCATCAATGTGATCCTGGTTCATTGATTTAGAACTTCACATTTACTACCAAAAAACAGGAAATTTTTAAGATTCCTCAGCCGACTCGACATACTGATTTGTCTCCTAGTTAAATTCACAGACTTTGACGTTTGTCTAGTTAGTGGACTACAGAATCTCGGCAGTTAACTGATTTAGAAGATCGCAAGATGTTTCTATTATGATTAAAAGCTGAGATTGACAAGAATGGGAAACAAGAGACAGTCAATGTGAAATGTCGAACGATCGAGCTAACTAAACTTTTGCGAGAGCCATTAAAGGCCTGACAGCTGTTTCGGGTATCGTTTGAAAAATGGTGACATTTTTTGCCGATAGTTTCAGATTGCATAGGGAAAGAATGATTCTTGTGAAATTACCGTCTAGACAAGTACGAATTAGTAGTGTCGTAGAAAAATGAAGGAGGTGATCATGAAACGGCGTTAGAGAGCTGTGCGGAAGGGATAATGTAGGATAGTAGATAGATGATATTGAATCTTTGTGAATCATTTTCTTTATTTCCGTCCTTTTAGTGCCTTTAGCTCACTAAAAGTTGGCGTTAGAATGGTTCTGGAAGTGGACTTACCTGCTTTTGCTTACGATGGTTTGGAAGGAGTGAACTGTAGATAGCAGGATGCTTCCGGTGGAAAATCTTAGGATTGTCAAGAACCACGAGAGTCCGGAGTTTAAAATGCGTCAATGAAAACCATGGGCTAACTGGGTAAGAGAAAATGAAGTCATCTACAGCCTGTTAAGTATAAAGGAAACGCCAAACAGCATGCAGACGAAAGAGCTAACTAGAAGTAACCATAAAGGATCATGCCGAGATTCATTCTGCCGTAACAAGTTTGATAGCCAAACAGTCATTAGCACTGGATTCGTTCCCTAAAAAGGTCCATGGATCCTGTACTGGGAATTATCGGCTCAGGCACACCTGCTGGACCGCCCAAAAAACTCTTTCTCGTCCTAGTTACTAGACGGTGAACCAGATTTTGCCTTCTAAGTGGACGCCAAACCACCGGAGCTGACACACTGATCTGTCATTGCTAGTTTACGATACACTGACCTATTTGGAGTATCGTCTAAATGTCTTGCCAACCTAACCTTCGAAAAGTGGAACGTGTTGCTCTCTTCCTCTTATGAGGTGGACCGAAATGAAGGATACTTTATAGCTCATCGTATGGATGCATACCAACAAATTTTTCGTCAAAATATTGGTGGTATACACGAAGACTCTGAATTGTAGTTTGAAGCTTGGATTCGAGTTTACCAGTGAATACCTATATCAGCAGCGAACCTTTAATAACCGTTGGTAGCTCGCCCGTTTGTTAGTACAGCTGGCCGTTGAATGCGAACTGAACATTCCAGAGGTACACTTTAAGGAAAACTTTATGATTCTACTGACTTTTAAAAAAATTGTCTAAATACGTATTTTTCACATAGTTACCTCACTAGTTTTCGCTCAAAATGCACGCGTACATAAAACGCTTTTAGTTGCTTGCATTCACTGATGAAGGTTAGTTAAGTATAACAGTATGTGTATGGGATGAATCGAGGCAAACTAATGTAAGTAGGTTTATGTGAACGTGTTAAAGATACACTTGCGATCGACAAATAGACGAACAAACTTCTGCCGTTCTGCTCACACAGAGTGAACATAATGTAAGTGTGTTACTCACTTAGTACGAACTAGACATGTAGGTAAGTGATTGACGGTTTCGTGTGTGTTTTCTAGTGATTTTGTTCAGGTACGGATAGTTCTCCTGTCAGTCAACGGTTACGCTAACCTACACAATTCTCACATCGTTTGATTAAATAGCACAGCCAACTGGAAACTTAACTGGCCATAATCTTTTGTGGGTTTGCCTATAATGGATCAGTGTTTCCGTTGTCATACACAGGAATATGCTCAAAATGTGGTACTTTTCTCCAGGCTATTAGTAATATGATCGTGCAACTCAAATGATCGCTTCCCACTAAACAAAACAACGGGTTATGCTGGTCTGAGCCTACATCAACTGGTAACGTTGGAAGTCTTACGCCGGCATTACATCGCTCATTCGAAAAACTTTTTCAGGAACACCTTTTCATTAGGTTTCTTACTCGAAAACTTAGCAGATTACTTTGTCAACCATATTCCAGTCACCCACTTAATTGATTTCTGTTCGTCAGTCATCCAGCGAAACTGGCGGAATCATACAAAGTCAGGCGACAAAATGGAGATTATACGAGGGTTGGGTAAGCAATGAGTATCAATAGCGGAGTACATGAGTAAGATCAGTTAGGTTGTTTTTTTACGGATGATCTGTGTGAGTTGATCGTTGTCATTCCTCGTATTGACCAACAGTGTAACTAGCCAAAGACCTAAACAAGGCAATTCCGTTCGACATTGCAATTTGATATGTAATATATTTCCACATTTTTAGGTCGCACAGTCCGTATCACCTTAGAAACGCTTGCGTGTACCAGATGATTCGAAATGTTGATAATCAGATTCTTTTTCACTGTCTTCAACGTGGCAGTGTAAAATTAGTCGGTGTTGCTTGAAGTATGCTGACGAACAAAGCTGTATCTGGTTTTTCGGTATTTTTTTTATTCATAAAGCACACCTGTTATCTTTGTTTTCCAATCAGCAGAAAACAGCAAAGATATTTCCCGCAAAATGGGTTTCCTCCTAAAATTTAAGATAACACGCACTCTTTCCTAATCAAATGTTAGAATGTTCATCAATCCCTTGGGTTCATTCGTCAGAAAATCGCTGCCTGAAAATGACTGTTGACATTGAAACACAAATCGCATTTTCCGGTGTGTTCGAAATGGACGCTTGAATGGGATAGTGGCTTGTTTACAGTTACCTATTTGTGTTAGTGTGACACGAGTCCGCTACAAAAACACTTACCTCAAGTGGGGATAACATAGACCAACTTTCATTCCCAGTGGCTAAGTTGATTCGGATAAGATTAGGTAATGGCTTGTCTTTGCTTATGAATGTTGGGACCTGAAATTCGGTATAGTCAAATGCTTTGCGTAAACATTTGACTGCACAACGGTCTCCACCACCCGTTCGATCAGACGCGTGTGTCCAGTTGGTCAGTAAAGCATTTGATTAAACGCGTTAGTTGGTTCCGATTGGAATAGATCAATTTGTTTTACGTAAATGGCAAGGGAATATTGATGCGAACATCTACTGAATTGCTGTCCAGATTCACTGATATCAACAAAATGCAGAGATAACTACTAAATACTTTTTTTCAAAGATGAAATAAATAAACATCAAATATTAGACTTCTGGTTGCAAAAATTGATCAAACGTCCTTCTCCACTGGCTACGAAGTTAGCGATTGACGGAGAAAAATACGAAAGCCTTCACCACTACAAAACATGTCATGCCTGGTAAACGCTGAGAGTTATACAAACTCACCCCATCGCCTCCTGAGATGTCCGATCACGTCATTGGACATGTCCACCTACATACATTACGTGGAAAATTAACTCCGAACAGTAACAACTAATTGGTGACTCTCCGGATATCAGTAGAAAGCAGTCCCACGTTTAGAAAATTGAAAAGAGAGCATTTGAATGTTCTATGATATGAAACGCTTATAGTGTATTACTGATGAGCAGTCGAGGGTTTGGTTCATTTTCAATTTGAACATTAGTCACATTCGATTGCGGACTTCGCAATCAGATAGACTCTCCAGCCAGCCTATTTCGAAAACAAGCGCTACACTCGAGTTTCGCTCTCATTAGAGCCCATCAGTAGTGCATATACTTGCCATGACCGTCAATACAACTCCGGCTACGCTTTCATGAGGCAACCGTGTTGACCACTCCGCCATTGACCTCACATTAGGCACGACCGAATTATCAAATCTGAACGCTCAACCACTTTCACTTATGAACAATGATCAGGTTGCTCGATCGTTTCCAGAAGAGACACAGTAACTGTCCTGTTAACTCCAATCGATAACCGTGCGATTGGTACTTTCGAGACAGGTCGAAATCACTGACTTCATTGCAGTGTATTGCATACTTTCAGTATTTACCCTGTAACCTAACTAACTGTGCAAATAACAGAAGCCCATGGCAGAAAACTGCGTACCTTCAAGAATAGCCATAACACTTATCGGAATGTATGCCGAAGTTTTGTTTCCATAAAATTGTTCCTCCTTGTCCGAAAATCACAATTTGAACAGGATATTCGTAATTAATCTTCCGCATTCAATTGTGTTGAAAGATTCTATTTTTTAAACGTCATTCACTTTGACGGCGTACTAGTTTTTTCAAAGTCCTTTAAAGGAAATGTGGGCAAGTAATTTGGGGTTATCTGGATTGGAAGTGGTGGAATTTAATGTGTTCGTAGCATGTAGTGGCCTGAACCGCTTAGAAGCCCGGATCACCTAATCCAGTGAACGACGCAGAAGCCGGTGATCTATTCTGGCTTTGCCACACAGAATATTTCAACACACTTGACCCTGGCACGTCTCCAATAGTTCACGACTCAAACTGTGCAATTTTCCACCTTCTACGTTACAAGCGATTGCCAACTTAACGGATTCTAATTCCAAAGCCTGATCAAGGCCTTCAAATGAACTTCAAAAGTGGTCACTGATTGATTTACACTAACAAACCGGTAAGGAAAATGAGAATAGACTGCTCCGTTTGTTTTGAATAGGTAAACAGTCGACAATTTCACTGTAAATGTATGCTAACACTAATACTCTGCTGATGGAATCACAAGTAGGAGTTACAGTCGGCATTCAAACTGCTGTATTCATAGGCGTGCACTTTTCCACGTTCATCACGTCACACCTGCGTGCCAGAGTGTGCGATAAAGCAATCATCTGAGGAACACGTGGAAATCGAAGACTAAATACATGTGATCGTAGCTTAATTACGTTGGGCAACTAAAGGTGTACAACCTTTTAGTGAACAAATTGAATTGGAAAGCAATGTATGGAAGCTAATTCAAAGATTATCGAAATTCTGTAGATTTTACTGAATACGATGAGGTAAAAGTAGCCGTCCGTTGTAGAACAGATGATTAACAACCGTCTTCTGAAAAGCAGCTGAATGGTATTACAATTAGCGATTGCCTCAACACAAGCGTGACTAGTAAATGACGCTGGTGGTAGTAAAAATATACAAGCCATTTATGGCGACTATCTCAATGACTTGGCATTCGGCTTGTTAATTCATGGGGAAAATAAGGTTTCGTGTCTTTTTAATTGTTGTTTGTTATACGAATGTCTCACGATGTTAAACGACAAGCTGGTTTAGGCTGAACCCAGTACTTCTTATAACTTCGTCACAGATGGTTGGGGCCCTAATTCTCGCCTTACGTAATTAATATTTTAAAAACAGCTTGTTGCACCTTTAAACACAATCTAATATTGGTGACATTTTAAGGTTGAGTCCATGGATTTAATGTATTCACTGGTTGGCGCAGATAATTTCCTTTGGCACACTATTGACTGTTGATGGTCATCGTGAATGAACATAAGTATGAAAACAGTTTTGCATTCATGTTTAAAAATCTTTGTACTGAGTTAACCCTGTGACATTTCCAACTTGTCAAGAAGTAAACTAGCTTCCCAAAAACAATCTGTCAACACACTGAATTTACTTAACACACAATACGTATCACTTGTTACTTTCAAGTGAGTCTCTGTTTGGGTATGCTTTTTAATCTTATATTCACATCTAAGTATTCATCAAGCTGGTTCCCTTATTCTACACAGTCTTCTCTGTTGACTTTCTCTTTCACATCTCTCGTTTAGTCATTTTGACGTAAAAACGAACTGCATGTCGTTGCCTATGAAAGCCCAAAGACATCTTTGATGTAAGATCTCGCTATGATTGTTCAAAACATGCACCTATTTCAGTCTCTGAATCACTGAAGTAAGCGTCTCTAACCGAACACTGGAATGAAGACTTATTCAGCACATTCGCATGCGAATGACCTTGGGATATTGTACGTCACATGACACGATGATTCAACTTCAGGGTGAACTGTTGACCCCAGAATCATTGACTCGTGATCCTATGGGGCACGATATTCGTCAGGAGAGTCATGTTTGTGAATTCAACGTTTTGACAGTGGGGAGAGAAGTGAGCAAAGCCTACAGTGGTTAGCTGCCACATGCTGATTATAAGGCCATTTTGTGGAGATCAGTGAACCTCAGAGTAAAATAAATCTGGAAACACGGAAGTGCATAAGTGCGTATTTATGATTTATGTCGACAGAACGCTGTAATCTACCTCGCCTATTTTTTATTCCATGCTGAACATGTGCTGAACGTGTGTGAACGTGTGCAATAACCCCCCCCCAATTCAGGACTGATTTATGGATATTTATTCACAGTTCACGTTTATTCCTCCCACATTAACGTTTCAGGCATCAGCTGAAAGAAAAGACGCTGTTGAACAACTGTAAGAGGTGTAACCAACAAGCTCATTGATACCGTTCATGAAAAAATGTTTCATATGTTAGACCTTAACGTAGTCATCTCAACAACCTTCTGTGATTTATTCTGATTAACACAGCAAACGAGCATTCTTGTTATACGTTGGCATGGGCGCCCGTTTTAAGCTCGATATACTAAGCAACAACGTAAGCACCTTGAATGTTTAGTCTTGACCATTCCATGCGTGCCCATTGGGGTGCAAACTTAGAGAACCCATCGACGGAAGAATGACTCACGTTCCAGCGATCTTTTGGAGGGCAATAATCACTCCTCTCAGGAGTGGAGCCATATCCTCACAGACATTTTTGACCAGTATTGTTCAGTCGCCGAAGATGTAGTTTCCTGTGTGCGTAAATAACCACCACAACCTCCATAACAGTCTAGAAACCAGACATTTTTGAACTAATATTCTGCTTTCTCCTATAAATGTCCCTTTTAGCTGGCCATTTCCTTATCTTCTTAAACAGCCAGTTGTTTGACAGTGTTCGATCCGCCCACTCTAGTCTCTTCCATCCATCTGTGACTGTTTGGTGGTCCAGCATTCTTGCACCCATACATCACCGTTCCGATACTCTGTCAAACCAGTTTGCTTAATAAGTTCACAATCGACCGACTATCATGTACAATGGTAAAGATCCCCACCTCNCAGGGTGAACTGTTGACCCCAGATTCATTGACTCGTGATCCCATGGGGCAAGATATTCGTCAGGAGAGTCATGTTTGTGAATTCAACGTTTTGACAGTGGGGAGAGAAGTGAGCAAAGCCTACAGTGGTTAGCTGCCACATGCTGATTGTAAGGCCATTTTCTGGAGATCAGTGAAACTTAGAGTAAAATAAATCTGGAAACACGGAAGTGCATAAGTGCGTATTTATGATTTATGTCGACAGAACGCTGTAATCTACCTCGCCTATTTTTTATTCCATGCTGAACATGTGCTGAACGTGTGTGAACGTGTGCAATAACCCCCCCCCAATTCAGGACTAATTTATGGATATTTATTCACAGTTCACGTTTTTTCCTCCCACATTAACGTTTCAGGCATCAGCTGTTGAACAACTGTAAGAGGTGTAACCAACAAGCTCAATGATACCGTTCATGAAAAAATGTTCCGTATGTTAGACCTTAACGTAGTCATCTCAACCACCTTCCGTGACTTATTCTGATTAACACAGAAAACGGGCATTCTTGTTACACGTTGGCATGGGCGCCCGTTTTAAGCTCGATATACTAAGCAACAACGTAAGCACCTTGAATGTTTAGTCTTGACCATTCCATGCGTGCCCATTGGGGTGCAAACTTAGAGAACCCATCGACGGAAGAATGACTCACGTTCCAGCGATCTTTTGGAGGGCAATAATCACTCCTCTCAGGAGTGGAGCCATATCCTCACAGACATTTTTGACCAGTATTGTTCAGTCGCCGAAGATGTAGTTTCCTGTGTGCGTAAATAACCACCACAACCTCCATAACAGTCTAGAAACCAGACATTTTTGAACTAATATTCTGCTTTCTCCTATAAATGTCCCTTTTAGCTGGCCATTTCCTTATCTTCTTAAACAGCCAGTTGTTTGACAGTGTTCGATCCGCCCACTCTAGTCTCTTCCATCCATCTGTGACTGTTTGGTGGTCCAGCATTCTTGCACCCATACATCACCGTTCCGATACTCTGTCAAACCAGTTTGCTTAATAAGTTCACAATCGACCGACTATCATGTACAATGGTAAAGATCCCCACCTCATAACCGATACATTTTTGTCTAAAGAGATGTCTCGTTCAGGTGATTAAACGATTATACCTTTTTGTTTTTCAAACAAATGCATACAGATTGTGAGTGAATTTATGACCGGAAAACTGAAATTGTTCAGGCCAAAATGAACTTCATCGAATAGTTTTCCATAAATTGTTAAAAATATGTTAGTAATAGTGTGGGCGGATTTTACGAAAGTCACGTTTGCATTCTCTTTGACAAGGCCCTGGAAACTTCAATCTCAGTTAGCGCACATACTAGAGGGACACAGAACAACCGGACTATGGTTTGTTTGTGCGGTTTCAGTAGCTAGTCTGTGGGCAAATTTGTTTGGCGATGGGTACTTATGGTAACGTCTGATGGCACGCTCAAAAATGATGTGCAGTGGTTGTTTGGGTTAATTTTTCTCCCAAGTGAAACGACACCTGACTGGACTGAAGAGAATTGGTCGATTCACACCAGTGTAGCTCTGATAAGATTAGGTTTAATTGGTCAGACTTGTTGATGGAGTTATAATTTTTAGTGCTCGATAATGCAAGTTTCAGTGTGATCTGTACGGGTCAGTCTTGACTCTAACTGTTTTACGTACCACTGCTGTAAACAGAGAAGTGGTTGGAAATTTTGGCTGAAGTAAGTCAACAGGGGGCGTTACAGGATATATCTATAGTGTTTGTCTATAAAGGTGCATTAAACACCTAACTAATTATCGTGATATACTTATACGAAAATATCATACACTATTTAATCTGTCTTCTTAAGGAGGTAGCAGGACACTAAGGAATGTTGGATGAGATGCACAGTGTATTAAAAAGACAAATTATGCGATTTATGAAAAAATTGGTCACAGTAGTACGAGTGTAAATTAGAAACTGCTCCATTTATGCTTCGCGGAGCGATTGATGGTTGTCAACATAGGATGCACAACACGCTAGCTTGACCAGATACTTCAATCAACATACCCGAAAGTGGGGAAGTTGACATTCTATCGTAACCGGTGAAATATTGTCTCAAAATGACTTGGCTAAATTATTATTCTGGTAGATGGTGAGAATATTCAAAATTTTTGTCGGAAAAAGAGCAGCTAGTCAGAAAACACCGGTTTCTACTCTTTTGAAATAAATTCGTCGTATTTGGAATGACCAAGTTTATCTTATAGAATGAAGACTATTTTCTAGCAGGTCCATTGTCTGATGTCCAGGTTAAGTTTGTCTCGAGCTTCCTTGGACTAGTTCGGTCTATTCCGAGGTTGACCGCACAGTTGTAGATGAAGAACACCCACGAGCTGACTCACCGGTACGAGTCTCTGACATTTCATTGATTCCTTACCTACCTTTGAGTAAGTCAGCGAGAAACCTCTCCATTGCTTGGTAAAATGCCGTCTAAATAAGCACGCCATAAGTAAAGAGAGTAACAATTAAACAGTACAGGTGCGAATGCGAAGTGTTCACAAACGAGGTGGATTCAAGTTAGTTACTGAGTTGTTGCATATTCCTACGAACGGACGTACAACAGAGCAAGGCCCTTATTGTCAGATTCACACTTACGTGTGACCAAACGTGCGTTTGAGTCTATAAGCCAAAATTACAGTGCACAATGCAGCGGAATATTTATGCAAACCGGCTCCACACCTCTTCTGCTCCAGTGAACTGGTGACGTTCGTCGTGACTTTTCGTTTCTAATTCCTCGCTAACATGGGCGATTTTTGTCAAAAGTGACTAGTTTCGTTTCATAGCATTTCACTAATTGGCCTGTTATCGGCTTCTGTGATATCTTACAGACGCCTTCAGTTATTTCACTGTACGCATGAATAATTATATCTGAGTTGTTCGTGCATCACGAGATGGATAGTTTTGCAGGATAATCTGAAATATCGACAAGTTAAACCTTTGCGTCAATCTAATGTTCAGAAGAATGGTTTTGAATAAACGAACGACAAATCCAGTTACTGATCGCTTTTGAAGCAATAGTTTGCATCAGACTCCTGATCGTTAATTGAGGGTGACCTTGATGTAAAGTGGTTTTCCCGTGAACTACAATGTTCTTCTTACCAGTAACTTACTAAACATCACCGGTCATAAACGCGTATAACCGTTCGATTGCATTAGAAGCCCATTTAATGGCAGGAGCTTACATGGATTTAACAAGTCTGTCTATCTAGACTGAATAAAATTCAGTGTATTTTTTTTTTAAAAAAAATATGGAGGCCAGGTGAAAGGAATTGGCTCATACGCTTACTGTACGCATTACAAAAAGTCGGATCTATATAATAAATCCTGGCCACTCCTGAGGGATGCCACCGGAGGTGGTTGAAACGTAGAGTATTACAACTTGCTCGTAACGTTGTGTTATTCCCAATCTGTTTATCAATATGTCACTTATTACTCTCGATTAAAAGCATAGGTTATGCATTTGCACAAGAAAATAAATTCAACTGACAAGATTTTTTTAATTTCTGTTCTCAGAATGAAGTCTGAGACTGATGAACTCAACTCCTACACACGGAATTCCATTTCGTATCTGACCACTTTACTGTAAACTGCTTCGGCAGTAAGTCTACTTCCAACATTAATCTGGTCAGGTCAGACAAGTCTCTACTAATTCTGTGGTTATGTCCTACGTCGAACGTGTGTAACCTTTGTTTGTACTCCCATGTACAAACTGATTAATCGCCTAACTCGTTAATCAATGACTTCCGCACAGAGTAAGCGGCCGCTCTGCTTATGTATTCAACCTCTGTTATACCGCTAATCACAAACAAGACTAGAGTTAACAGTTACTAGGTGTCACTAATCACTAGGATAGTCGTCAGTTTTTATTGTGGTAACCTATGACTTGTGGTGTGATGCATATCGTTTACAATTACATATAAGTTACTCTATAGGCAAAGTGATGTAACTCCCAAGCATAATCATTGACAACAATATATTACCTGCCGTGATTGTCGATTAACTATTGCACAATCATGCAAAGCTCACCTCTGCTATTACAGATGAAATACCACGATCTACATTTGCATAGTCTGCCTTGAAAAAAGACGGCAACACTTTTTATGTGAACCTGATTCGTCGTAAATAATGGAACGAGACGCCAAATCTAACAAACGATCGGAACATTACTCATTTGGCTACCAAGCGTCTCGTTCCGATTGAACACAACTCGCAAATTTCTTCATTAATCCGTTGCAAACAAACGAATTAATTATGTAGAAGGGCTGCATGAAAGCGTAGGTAAAACGTCACCTACGAACAGGGTTACTTGGCGTATAGCCCAAGTGTTCTGTCCTGACCCTGTATTAAGTGGGAAACGCAAAGTGACTGATTTCGTTGGCTTTTATTATAAAAACGTTTGATAAATCCGTGTCAAGGCCCCATCTCGAATTCCTATGAGTGGACGTTGAAATGTAGTCAGGGACTAAGAACTAATTTTCTATAAATCTAATTTGTCTGGAATGACCAAGTATCACGATCGGTTGGGAACGTCCCGGTTTGGTGTAAACCTAGAGATATTAGTTATGTGTCCGCAACAAATTACGAAACAGTTTAGTAAACCACGACGCATCCTGACTGCATCCGTAAAAAACACTTGCACTGAACACTAAGCTCGGCCTGACTTTAAAACACGCTGCCAACGCTTCTATAATTTACACAACGATAAGCATTTCTTGAAAGAGTGCAGAGTTGTGGTTGTCCCTTGTCTGTTGGGGTGTATATAAGACTCTTGCATCGCGCAAAAAATAACGCGTTACACCTGAAAACCTGTTTGCCACCAACCGGTCTTTACTTGGCGACTGAGTAACCCCAAGTAAATGTGCAACAACGTTACGTTAATGAAAATTGGAAGCTGTTGCGTTACTTGTAAGAGACACATGGAAACACGTTCGACCACTCATTTTAAGGAATCCATCCTGACACCAGCAACGAAACTGTTGAGTACAGTGCGATTTGCTGTGCAGACAGCGTGACATTTTCACTGACGGGATTGGTATCCACGTGGTTAAACAACGGCCACGAAGTGTCCGAACGACTACTGATCAAAGTCACCGACTGATTTGTTTAATCATTCTTTCATTGTGTTACCTAATTTGCGATAGGGAACAATATGCAGTTCTTAGCCTGAATCCAGTTCATGGCCCGAAATATTTGAAATATTCTTTTTTAGACGGTGTATCTTTAAATGATAGTGAGTTTGGAAAAAACTGTCTTCAGTGTATTGTGCGGAAAGACCCACAAACTGCTTATGTACAAAGTCAGTTCAAGTTTGACTTACGTTTTGAACTGAAAGGATTCCAACGGACACCCCCTTTAGTTTGTGCTGTGATGCCTTCAGGCGTACCTTTATGAAAAGATTCATGAAAAATGTAAACATATTTTTGCTTCCTGCGGTTATCTGATTGTTTCATAGGACTAATTTCAAACAATGAGTTCAACCACTTCAACAAAGCGGGCTGAAGACATACGTGGCGAAGTGCTACCATCTTGTATACTCTCATCCATCACAAACCTGAAAAATGCAGGGTAGTTACATCAAGCAAATGTGGATAAACAATGATCACGCAGTTATTAAATAAAGTTAAGTATTAAGCTACATCAGCCCGATAGAATGTCTCAGCCAATTTTATGCAATGAGCGCAAGCAAATGAGTTCAGATACTCAATACATAAATTGGTCCACGTGGTAATATAGAGAACAGTCAATTATGAAACTCTGAGCTTTGGCCAGACTTAAACCAGCAACAAGAGTAGCAGACCCGGACACCGCATGCACTATACCGGCTGAGCTGTGAGCTAATACAAGAAGCCGAGAAATTCCATAGATGGATTCAGACAACTTCATAGCCCACCATGCCGTAAAGAACCCACTAAATGGTCTTGAAATATGAATTCCCAGACAGGATATATGAAAAAATCCACGCCTGAATACATCACCACCATTACTGAGCTATAAAATTACATAAGTGATATGTTGCGCAGCAGATTCGCTGATTTTGAGGGCACCCATTTGGAAAAAAGTTAGTTTCGTCTAAGCTCTAGTCAAAAACACGAAAAAATCCAGATAACTACTGCCTTTCAGAATGTAATATCTGATTGCGTAACCATATCCCGAATGAGCTAATTGAGTCAACTTGGTAACCTGCTGTGACGAGATGCTTAGCAATCGATGACATGGACTTCGCTTAGCCGGGTCACCACGTTGAGGATGGCGTATCATCAGCTGTTTCACCCTGGTCGGAATTCGCAATTGGGTCTCATCTAAATCTACGATGCGGTCTGTCAGTCGCTGGCATCACTGTCGTCCTGTCCTGCTCAAGTAAACGTCAGGGCAGTTGCAAGTGAGCTGTCACACTTTGTGGGAGGTAATTAGCTTTCGCGATTAGAGAAACTGATGACATTAAGTGAAACGCTAACATGTCGTAACAGGTTTCCTCTCTGTTCTCGCTAGAGGACAGTACTAATCGTTGAGTGTTATACCCCGCCAATGTAAAAATATGTCTCGTAGCCATTTTTGGTCAAACATTATTTCCGGCTGAATGCACGTCATCATTTCGCGATGGTCTGTCTATAATGCTTCGCATCGCTTAAAAATGTAGGGTTTTTGTGTATTTGGGAGGGGACTAACTCCCACATGTGATTGACATAATGGTGTTTGGTTGTCTTTCGCTAGACGATGGAGGAAGGACGGGATTTGTTCAGGGATACGCAGATGTGTCCCTCTGGCGATTTGGCATCTATTTGATGGCGACGGTCACAGTACACTATTTGTTTCACCGATGTAACTGTTTTTTTACAACTGTCAACAGTGATACGTACAATTAATTTTACCGGGTTAATATGTAAGCGCATTTCAAATGTGTCTATGGCATGTGTCCACCTAGCAGGAGCTGGTCATCACACTACTAATTCCGTTGATCTTGCACGGCCCATGTAAGTTGTAGGGAGAGGGCAGATAACTGTTGGTACGAAGGGGTAAATGCCGTTATTGTGCTTTCGGGCTATATTTTTGACATCCTGTAAAAGGGCGTTGAACGATTTTGCTTACTTTATGAGGAACTAACTCATACTGTTCACCCACTGCTCCGCTTCTATTGATCTGACGTATAGTTACTACACAATAGTCTCATTTGGTAGACGATTTCCTTATTCTCAACCGAAAATTATCAAGAAAGTGGGATGTTCAAACCTCGGACTAATTTCTTAATTTGTTCTTTACTTTCACTCCGTATTATGCATGCACGATTTCCATAATTTCCCACGTTAAGACCATAGTTTTTCACCGAATCATGAACCGAATTAGCCAAAAGACGGAATGATGACATAAACTGCTGTCTTGTCACGTTGGCTTGAGTCATACTGTGCAGCATCTATAAAAGTCAGGCTGTAAAATGCGAACGCAGGGTCCAATAAAGGAAATCAGACAATAACGATGGCATGCGGTGATGAGCTTTATTGTAAAACGTTAGCATCGGTTGCTAAGATTAGATTTAAACTAGCTTAGTTGCTGCGGTTCCAATCAGTGAGTCGATGTTTACTATCACTGATTCTACAACCACCGTTTGTGTCCATCGGTTTTTCCTTCGGTTAATTTTGAACAATGTACAAGATAAAGTTACCATGTTTAACAAACTTCGAAATTTTAATCATATCACCCTCAAGGTCTGGTAGCTAAGGTCATAAAGAGGGTTTATTTTACGTTATATCTTTAGTAGATGATGTTGTTTGTAACAGACGGGTTCCAAATCACAAGTTTTCCGAAGGATAATGGACAAGGAACGCCTAGTTTACGAGAGATACAAAGGTTTTCTTGTCCCGTTTCATTGTTCAACAGAGTCTTTCTTATCGAATAGACACTTCTGTATGTTTAGAACGCGTTTAAAACATCCACACTTATTAGAAACAATAACAAGGCAAGTTACCCCAAATTTAAGGCTTTGTATGCACTACATGTCTGCAAGTTGACGATTACCAGATATCTGACTATTTGACAATGGAAATTCTCTTAATCACGTTGGTTTTTCTATTCACAAGCGTGATTCTTTCTACCCTGCCCCCATCGACCTTTAGTTTTCTGCCCCTTATTCGTGCTTTTTGAGAACTTCCTCTCTCTTTCTCTCCCGGGAGTTGAAGTGAAGTGGACTAGCAAGTTCGATTCACTTGATCAAAGACTGTTAGTATGGAAAATAAAACTGCTTAGAGTTGACTGACTTTTACGGTCGAATAAGTTCCATGTAATCCAAAAACGAGAACCGTTTGTCTGCTGTTTGACTACCGGTTCTGCTAATCCATCCCGTTACGTATGAGATATAGGTCCAAATTTCTCACTAAAATGAGTGGCGTTCTTAGACCACGAAATTTTAGCAAAGCTGTTCGATCACGTACATAATTAACGTTTCCGATTTAACATCGATTCGCACAATAGTCTGTGCGTAATCACTTCTAAATAGACTGCAAATAAAACTGTTGCTACTGTCACCAGGACGAATGTTGGTGATGATGATGATGATGACGATGATGATGATGATGATGATGATGATGATGATGATGATGATGATGATGATGATGATGATGATGATGATGACTATTTGGATGACAACGTTGATTATGAAATCGGAGCATTCCGCTTTTATGCTTTATTGCCAGTTTCTTATTGGAATCAATGGGGTTCTAAAATTAAGTCAGAGAGCTGAAACATGTGGTACTTTTTCAAAATCAAAGTCACATTCAACAACATTTCCATGGGAGGTTGGGGAGGATTTAAAGAACTCGAAGCCTGCATTAAACACTTTCCTGAACGAGACTCTTGCTAATACAAGTTGATGGTTAACCGGACGTATTTTGTGCGTCACCAATGGTACAACATTCAAGGACTGTATTTGACATTAGCAGTAACAACTGTGTCATTGTAAACCTGGTTCTCTGTTAGATCCACGATCCGCGTCAGTCCTAGAGATAGCTGCTGATCTCTGAGTTCGGTTTCAAGCATTTACGGTTCTTGAAGGCCAAAGCAAGTCGATCAGATAACCGAAACCTCATCTAAACTACACCCGTACCAAAAGCTAGTGGTCACTTAGCACTGCGGCCTTATCATATGCTATTCTAAAAGAGTCGAACATGTTTCAGGCCATTCACGAAATTTCACAGACAAAATGGACAGTGAATTTTAGCCGAAACCAGATCGTTCGTCATTGGTCTGGTTCATTATAGAAATTGGGAAAATGGTTGGCAATGGGAAACAAACTTCTTCTCACTAACATTATTGACGTTCTTGAATGTTCTAGGACATACATATTTTCTCGTCTCGATTTGTTCGGCGGAAGCAGAACAGTGTTTTGTCGCTGTAGTTGACTACTTGGCACAAGGTACTCTCAAGCCCAATCACAAAAATGATCAAGCAACTAGCCACAGTTGACTATGAGGCACCATATTTTTTTCACGCAATGCAATGTCGTTCAACTTCACACTGACTTGCTACACCGGAGAAGTTAGACATGGAATATTAAGGTAATGTCATTTTCTTTGACTGGTGGCACAGAAGTAAGTGGACAACACAGTGGAGATACTGGTGGTACCAGTCAATGTACGCCATCAGTTCAAGCTTGCCCTTTGTCTTCGAAATAAGCAGGCCACCACTACCTACGTTGCTCAGTTCCGACTCTCAGTAAACTTAAATTGATCAGAATGGTGTTTCCGTGTACGTGCCTCCACATGAAATTACTCATTTATGTTCCTCCTTGCCACATTAAGGCGTGCAGTTGGAAAGATGCATTGATTGGAGCTTACTGAGTATCTCAACGTTAATCGCGTTTAGTTGTGGCTATGACGGATTAAAGGAAGCACCGGTTGAGAAGTTGGCCCTCAGTAAGCAGCATGCTGACTGTGAAATTAAGAGGACAAACCGTATAAATGTTACCAAAAGATAAGACAGTGCAAAATGTTGGTGAAACAATTACGTACCTTACATCACCTGTGGCACAGAATAGCTCGTCTCGTTCCTGTATCATGGACACACCGATTGGATGAGTTTACCTAGTGCACTTCGACCGATCGGGGCCAGGAAGTGAAGTGAACATAGAGTGGTACATCCACGCGAGAGAGTATTCTGTGGACAAGCGTTCTCAGACACTAAGTAGTGTGCACTACATTCAGAATTTACGTAATCAAATCCGCGATGTACAACTTACTGTCCGTCAAATATGCAGTTGGCTTTACTACTAGTGTCTTTCACTCACAAATGACGAAATCGTCGAACGACGCACCTTGGTACTTGAATCTATGCCAAGGGATCGTTGCGGGATCGTGCGGGTCACACGCACTACTCACGTGACTTTGCGTGCTTGACGGCATGGCAGCAAAATGATGCCTTTTGAGCTTCAGTTTGCAAAACTTCCCCGATTTATAGCGGTGAAGTGGTATATTTGGTGGGCATCAGATTTAATTTACCTCTTTTACTCATAACTTCACAGAAATTCGAGTGAATCAGGAGCCAGAACTGTAAGAGGATGTACACTTAATGAGTGAAAGTTTTCTCAATTGATTATGTTTTGCTGCTGTCAATATTGTTGTTTGTTTCAACTAGGCACCATTCCAGCAGATTAAGTGATGGCCTGCCTTTCTCAGCTTGTGTGTTCATCCGACTGACTTAGTGAGTTTTCGGAAATGTGGTCAAGACGGCAGTTGAAATCACGTGAACCAGTTCGTGTGCATGAGACTTCAATGTATCCTACGTGACTCCGATACGTCAGTGCTGCTTGTCCGACCCATAGTTAGTTTCATTATCAGGAAGTTCTATTGTGGTGAGTAGCTACTATCCGTGATACACGAGAGACAAGAGTTTAGGTTTCTTTATCCCTCTCAATCAAAAACTCATTTTTGACAGGCACGTGGGTGCGAAAGTGGTCACCATTGCTCCCATAGGATGGTGGATATGATTTGCTAGCCGATGGTCCGTTGATCGGTAGCGATGGAATGAACACTGACTTTAATCTTGTTGAGTCTCGTCAACGCCACGTATTTTGCGGAAGCAAATCCAAGATATATGGTTTGGTGCCAGTATTGTGGTTTTTGCCTTTTTGACTATGAGATTGTGATCACTGTGGTCACAGATGGGCATAGATACGATTGTCAGGACTGGAAGTAGCTCGTTAACCTTCTTTCGACCTTAGTCGCCGTTACCCCATGGTCTCGGGATATGGGTACGATTGCTTGATGCGCTGTGCTGTGTAGTCTGGTCACTATATTGCTACTGGTCACTAAGTTCAACTAAAGTCGGCATAAGTGCTCATCTGAGGATTGACCTCCTTGTGAGTTGTTTGTCGTCAGAATCAATCAATAACCGTTCACCTAAGTACTCATGGAAGCCGCATTTTACCCATACAAGTGGCTTTTATAGCGGTCCAAACATTCTTCACCATATTTATCATGGGAGGGACTAGTATTGAGCACAGCACATTCACACCGCACTCGGATTTTGTGTGTAGGAATATTCCATATGTGCCTGCCTGACATTTGTTGACCCAAAAACAAAATGTATACGCATATATATATATATATATTTATGTGTACGCATCCATTCTGTTCTTAGTGATCTGTCAGTTTAGAATACGGTCAGCTCATGTCATCTAGCTAAGCATGTTAAGTGAACTGTCAGTTTGTTCCCATTTTCAGTGTTGTTAGCCGGGACGTTCGGGGTTAAGTCCTTTCTTGTTTAGTGATCTAGGCTATCAGGAGGAGAGTAAGATTCAAGTAGAACGCGAAACTGCACGTGAACTTGTTGCCCATCGGCTACTATACCCACTGTTAATGAGCTATAGGCGACAGACTCACGAAACATGTGACTGTTTCCAACATTTTTAGTCAAAAGCTCATGTCCCGTAAGATGCAAGCCTTAGTACGTCGTCCACCTTGGAAGAAAGGAATATAGTTCAATCAGACAAACATCTCATGACACGCATCGTTTCGAATTGAACGGCTCCCACACTTAGACAGAATTTCAAGTCAGCTTGTTTTGAGAGGATACACCAGACTCGAGGTCCGATAGGGTGACGAAATCGGGGCTTTCGACCTCTGTCAGAAACCCTAATGATAGAGTTATCGATTGGAGACTAATACTGCTTTTCGAAAGATTATGGGGGGAAAGTCTGTATGGATGTGAAAACTACGATGTACTGTGGACAATGTGCATTTCGAAATCAACCACATTTCTGACTGACCAGGCGTGGTTGCTTCAGTGGTAAATAGTGATCATTTCTTTGAATGTGGCGTCTTAAATATCAGCCACATTTGGCCGCAACTTTTGCAGTTATCTTCTCGACTGCTTCAACACAGCGCAAGGCTTATGCTTTGTTTCTATACCTTTGTGTTGACAATCAGTCGAATAATCCTACAGAAAACGTGACGAAATCGTTATATTTTAAACCTTATTTATAAATTGTGGTGCCAGAATGCCGCTTAGTACTGCACAATGTCTGAACCAATGTTCCGGTTCGTAGGCAAAAGGGTAACGCTAATCATTGCACTTATACCAAACGATTTAGGTTGCAGGTTACGAGTGATATGAAGAACACGAGAACAGGACTGGCTGATCACATACAAGCCGAACTAAATTGTCAATGAAAAGCCACACCAGAAGTAAGGAAGGCATAGCGAATTTTGCACATCCTCTGGTTTTTGATAGGTAGAGCTCAATGTGATGTGTAATGCCTGTTCAAAACTGGCAGAAATGTCAAACAAACGCAACCGTTCCTCGTGTTGCTCAGAACTACGAAATACTGACAGTAATTTTAATAAGCCGCGCTTGGTAATCAGATCAATGTTGAACAGATTCCGTGAAGTTATTGACTTTAATGTGGCCAAGGTGCTTTGCTTACAGCTTACAGAAGCGCTGTTCACAGTATTTAATTGCAAACTTGTCACATAATTGTGTAAGCCTTTATGTATGACTCCATTCCAGCAACAGTTGACCGGTTGTCTCACATCATTCGGACTCAATTGGTTATCACTTCAGGAGTATGTTTCGTTTGTAGGAGAGCTCTGATAGATTGCACATACGCGAAAGAACTAGTCGACAGACAAACGGTAAAAAGGCGTCTACATGTTTATAGGCATGGTTGACCTAGAAATCGCCGATGTATAATGCATGAGGAAACATCATTAAGCTAATTTTGTTGCAATCGATTCAGAGAGTGTACTGTCAATTTCATCGTTGACCAGTTATCGCAGTGAGCTAAAATTTACCCGTCCGGAAATGAGTGTTATAGGGTCATGGCGAAATTGCAAGTGCATTTGATAGTATGCAACAGAGGTGTGATCAAAAGAGCGATTAAACTGGCAAGTTGACTTTCTGTGATTGGTTCACTCGGATAGATTAACAACTAGAACTAACTTGTTGTCGCCCCTATTTTCAGTTGTTAATCGGTCGATGTACCACTTATATGGGATTATGTTTGCGCCGTCATTGTGGGAGACAGAGGAAGCTGTGTTGGTTATTTTCTTCATAACATTCAAGAGTTTTGGCAAATGTGCTCATGAAACAACGGACTTTGATTTCCAGCAGTGTAAAAGATAGTTTGTATACTTTTGCAAGGAGATCTGCCTAAATAACGTGTGACCTATACAATCATTGCGTTGGAGGCAAGCACAAACTAAGTTTACATCTAGAGAGTTTGAGAATACCATAGCTCTCTGGCAATTTGCATGAAAAAGCCAGGAAACGAGCAATGGTAGATGTCATCATTTCAAGTCACCTGTTCAGTAGCATATAATTAGTATCACAGAAACTTTCAACAGTTGAGAGGAACACGACTCAAAGAGTCAATTTCATAGAAGGTTGCTTAAGTGATGCTAACTACAGACTGTGGCACGATACAGTTCGAAAATACGATGGCTTCCGATTAACCATCCTTTGACTCAAACATCAAATATTGACCGAATTAACAGTTATCCACTTGCATCAACTAAGTCATTGTGACAATTTCGGGAGTGAGAAAGTGATTAATAGTGTCAAATAGGAAATCAGCCGGAACTCACCATACTTGTTTTTGGACGCACACTGCAGGTCTGAATACACCTATCGTGATGACCTCAGCAAATTTCAAAAACCGTGTTGTGGTGGTGGAACCATCTGGTTTTTATGGTCTTCTGACAGCGTTTGACGTCCAGTCAGCAAAACATATGGTTCACAGCTTTTTGTGACCATCATTAAGAGGTTAGAGATCCAACAAAGAACCTGTTCGGGTACATGTTTTTTCACGTTTGACGTAAGTTGCTTAACGAGTCGGTCCGTATACACTCTCCAGGCACATGACAGCTGGTCTTACATATCAGTCTACTTTAGCTGAAGGTGTAAGTTACCGGTGTCTGATCACAGAATCTCAGTTCCATTGCGTTTTCAGTGCATTTCGACGAGCAAACAGTTCGTTGAGTTTTGTCGTGGAATGGACATTATCCACACTTGAATATAGCTTTTCTATTCAACTGGACTTGTCCATGAACCGATTTTGTGGAGTATTTAACACAAATTTTGCTTCAACCGTAGCTCACTACTAACGTGTTTTCGAACCCCGACGCTTGATTTTTTGTGTTGAAAATAGCGTTATTGACACTACACTTGTTTTTTGTGTAGTTACGATTAGTGAAACGTGTCTTATCTAAGCAGTGTTGATTTGACGCAAAAGAAGTCGTGTAGATGTCGTGACAACGCGGATTTTCATCAGTTATTTCTACACATACTAGGGTCAGGATGGGCTCCACTGAGATGTGGGGAGAAGTGTCTAATAAGTTCCAAGTCCCTGAAGAAAGCTGAATTATCGTCCACGTAGGATTTGAGTTGAAACATATGTGACAGAGGCTTCAATGTCTCCATAAACACTTTTAGACAAGCATGCCATGATATTTGTCAGGCATGCAACGTAGTTGTCGGGGTGAGAATCAGTACAAAATTTCGAACAAGACAGAACGATTATGAGTTACTTGATTTACCAATCAAATTAACACTGAAGCTGGCCCAATCAACAGAAATTTGGTATCATTTCTGTCTCGTGGAAATCGTTATGGAGTAGAGAAGTGCTGTCATCTTTTTGTACTGTGAACTATTTGTGGTTTTCAACTATTCCAGAATAGATGACTTTGTTTGTGTAAAGCATCTTGCAGTTTAGTGTTTATGGTCGTCACTGGTGGTTTCAATATGTTCCTGGTTCACCATTTTATGTCGTTCGTAGTATGAATATATTCACAACAACCAGTTTTCCAGCAAGTTGTAATACTCAATACGTTGTGTTATTCCCAATCTGTTTATCAATAACATGTTAAACACGACGCCCAAACTATTCAACTTCATTCGTACTACATTTGGTGCGGATATCTTACAACCAGGTTTCCACCTCACATATGGTTGCACGTGGGTTACAAGGCAAGCGGTCTGAGGTTTGACACCTTTTGACCTTGTTGATGGTCCGGTTTTAAACACATTGCCATATGTTTAAACCCTAAGGGTCTATGGTTTTCGATACTACTCAGTCCGTCCGTATTACGCTGCAAGAAGAAGAACTTATCGATCTTAGAAACGGATTATTTCTTTGTTACGGCAGATATTGCTAACCCCAAGACAGACTACCAAATGACTCCAGATCTCTGGAGGTGCTGTCTAGCTATGCAGATGAAGCGACGGAGTCGGCGAGCTATCCTGTTAAAGAAGCCTAAACTTGAGCTCACAGTTAATTTTCAATGTAGTGAGAAACGCTTCGTTACTGAAACGTAATGGCACTGCAAGAACTGTGCAACGAATTCTGCACCAAGCTTTATGTATGGAAATTGAGTAAAGTTACTGCGGACCATTGCTTGATACGTCATCATCGATTATGGAGGATAACCCAGGTTTCCTGGACGTACTTCCAATGTTCTGTTCTCTTCAATGACAGCATAGTTATTTTTGCAAGGTTTGGACTGGCCGATCTTTAGTTTTGGTTGTAATCCCACAAAAGATGGATAATCTGTCAGCCGAGCTTGCGGCTGTGTTGAATGTTCGAAGAGTTTTGAGATTCAGTCCAGTGTGCTTTGGCCAAGAATAGGTCCGGTGAATGTACTGAGACGAAAATAGCAGGAACATTTTGTATTGTTATGCTAGAGACCTGGAGTATGTTGGATAGTCATGTAAGTTTCTGCCTGCTACGTTCCAGTTTTTGCGCATAAACCATTGTCTGTCAATGTTCTACAACAAACATTCTGTCTGTTGCTTTACAATAAGGCCTGTTTATTTGATTAAAAATTTACAATCCGTTAATAAATAGGCTAACTGATTACATTTCACTTTCAACAAACAACAATTTTCAGATCAGACGAATTGGCGTTCAAAGTTTTGAGATATTTATAGCAGGCACGTGGTTAGAAGTACGTTAGCGTGAAGGCTGTGAGTAATGGATCAGGTAAACAATTAGAAAGATCAGTAAATTACTAGAGTTAATGGTGATTGCAAATTAAAGATCTCTGAAAGATTAGCAGATGTTAGACGGGTGCAGTCAGCCAGATGGTGTTTAGCCCATTGGTACTGAGTTATGACTATTGTCCAGTTAATACCACAGAAAGTATTGCCAAAAGATGAGATGGCAACGCAATTTTATCAGTAGGGTATGGTCTAGCAGCTCTTATATCTCATCAGACGAACTATCCTGAGGAATGTATTCTCATGTGAATAGTCCTGAGATAGATTGCATGACATGAACAATTCTGGGTATATTGTCATAGAAAACTTTAGTCACATCTGTAACCGAATCAATTAGTAGTAAAAGACTTTTGGTGTTACAGACTGAGCACCTGGATGTTGCCACGTGATTTATATCAATGTCAATTAGCCTTTCAATCCAGCCGGTAGGTTATTTTCTTGACATCAGTAAGCAACCAAAAGTTTCACGGGTGTACATTCCAATGTGATTTACCAAGCTAGCCAACGGACAATGTGCACCGAAGTGCCATCCAGCATTTCTTTAGCTTTGACCTAATGGCTTCGGTTTGCCACTAAACTAAATTTGCAGGTCAGTCATGCTTTCGGTTCAAAACCAAGATAGACAGAAGTCAAAACAACCGTTGTACTTATCTATAATGTGGCCCAAACGACAGTGATCTCGCGGCTTAATGGTGGAGTGTATCGATTACCGCTTCAACAGTTATCCATAGGATATGCATTCAATTCCCCGGAAAGGGTGGTTGATGATGCCGAATTAAATCGAAACAATCTTCCAGTGTTCAGTGAGATTGACTGGCTGTGAAACTCGACAGTCTCCGAAAATGACCAAAGTTCAGCACCCAACTGGGGTTGCAGCCCTCGGGAGCCGATGAAGTTATGCGCCCAGTCCTCATCTAGTGAACTAGGTATGTCGAGCTCACAACAGTAAAACAGGTTTATCTATTCAATACATCTTTAGCTGGCCCAATAGGATGCTTAGTTCTTCAGCTTTGTTCATAAAGCACCTTCCACATCAAAGCAATCATTTCTGGAGAGAAGGAAAACTAACAGTTATGGAGGAAAAATGGGCGGTGGGAGGAGAAATGAGTATATATTTTAGAAGATTGTTTGCAGTGTGGTATAGCAGAGTACTTCTGTCATATCTCATCAATACATCAGCTTTACCCGAGTGTTTTATTGTTTGTTGATTAGCAGCCGTCTCCTTGGAGTGAACTGGCAAACCGTGGTATAAAGGTTGTCAGTGTGTGAAAGCAGGCAAGTTTTTCTCTTCAGTGTTGACAACTTCAGTTTACTCGCCATTCGGTGTGCCCTGGTAGGACACATCCACATTACATTAGCATGTGTGTACGATCGGTGAGACCAATGTATACATTTTGATGTTGTTTTAGAACCCTCAATTCTTTCAAAACAGTGTACTCCATTGGTGCTTGATTTAGTCGTTCAGCTTTAAGATTCTCCATAAACTTGACTCATTGGTTATGGGATATTGGACAGTCTGATCCAGAGGCTGCAAAGCGAGACAACAAGGTTTAAATTTCCATGCTTGTACGAGACTGTTGCAGCTTACGAATAGGCCTGGTATAGTGCTGTGTATCTGCGGATTGAAATTATGCACCTGCCAGATAGCTTTTATTTCACACGTGTTACCAAGACATCTAAAGTTGAGATGGCGACCCTCAAATCGAAGGAACTTCCCGTCACCATGATTACAGTTTAAACATAGTCGTGGATATAAAAGAATATACTACTGTAGTGGTCTTTTTAAAAAGATTTCGCACTGAAAAAGTGGTTGCCTGGAGGCTTTGGGAGGTAGCTATGAATAGTAGAAGGAATACGGGAACAACAAAGTGACGCTGTCGTTTGACACCCATCGACGCACATTTCTCGCCTACCGACACTAGTCCAGATTAGGTCACGTGTTCCACTCGGGTATATGTGGTTCAGATACACCGGGTATGCATTGAAACACACATGCACTCACATACACTACAACATTCAGACCACTTTCACCAGATTGTTTACGTCTTGTTTTCGCACGTAGTGGCTCTACCTAGAATGGATGACCGGGTTTAATTAACCCCACACAATTGGCCATATATCCGGTAGCGCGCAAGCTCTCAATCGGTCCGCTGTTCCGAGGATTACATATATGCACATCAGTAACCATACGATGGAGCCGTCTCACTGGCCTTGTCGAGGAGGAGGCTTCAGCTAAGATGGGGTCCATTGTCTGCGTTAACAAATGGGAACGTACACAAACTACTTTATTGATTGCCACATTTACCTATTCTCGACTGTCCTAATTTTTCCGGATTTTCATCAGGCAAAGACTGCGTTGAAACTTCTGCCTTGCAACTCTGCACCTTCCCGTTGCTCCCAGTGCCAGTATTTATTCGCAAGCATCCATACATCTGCTGTTGTCCTCAAATTATCTGGGTTTCGATATAATCGCAGTACTGAATGAGCAACCAAAAATGAGTTACAAGCCCATTTCAACGGTTACTGAATTCGTCTGTTCACCGAATTGTCTATCAATGTTATCAGGTTTAATTAGGGTAATTGACGGAAAATGTCAGTATTCCAAGAGCTGCAAAATCATGTATCGAAATGCACAAGCTGTAAAATTTATTTGATTCGCTTCACTATTCACATGTGAATTAGTTCCACTCTTCTTCTGGACTACCCCCGAGCTAAATTTAGTCAGGTTTGAGTTGCATGTTCAGTTTGAAACTTGTTGACAGGTAACCAAGATGACTTTAGTAGCGTAACGAGGTTGACAAATGACCTTTATGATTACGTCCGCCTGAGCCTTACCCAGTTTTAGCCGAATTTCTCACCAGGAACAAATTAGGACGGTTTAAATCACTGGAATTTTTATCACGTAAAAGTGAATTAAATATCAACCGATAAACAATTTGGAAGCGTAGGTGGATGAAACGAGTGGTTTCATGGGAGTAGCTACTCTATTCCGTAACTTCAATGATGTGGACAGTCTGGAATAGAGCGTTTTGTGCACACTGTAAGAGATGTCCGGAGTATACTAATGGGATGAAGAGAGCACAATTAGGCCCGAAGTTTAGGAAAAGATCAGAGATACATTACTGCTGTCATGACAACAGTTGCCTAGACTACGCAACAGTTTAGCGTACACAATTGTGAACTGTTCAAGAACTGGGGGGAGATGCGAGAACTCAGCTGTCATGAATTTTTCCGTCAAAAAAATGTAGGGCAATGGGAGAAATATTTGGGCGATTGATAAAAAAACATAAATACTTGCAGCATACTAATAGTTACATTTAACAGCTCAACATTCATGTATAAATTTACTGCACTCTGACGGTTCCCATTCTTACCTGATGAGAATATACATGGCGGAAATCATTTGGGTAGCACGTATCCACTGCAATGTCACCCTCACATGTTTTGCTTCCCCGATGTTCATGCTTCAAAATTTGTCTCTGTTTGATCTCATAAGTTGAATACGATGGATGAATGATTTCGTCAACAATAACTGTACGGTCAGCCCAATTGAATTCCGTTAGTATAGAGCAGTCAACCGACAGTAACTTCGCCGCCACACCTATCACAGTCAGCTATCACCACGTACCGTTTGACAATGAACCATAAAAACCATTTCTCAACGAGGTGATTTAGGTTGGTTTTGTACAAAGCTATGTCAGGTGACACACACCATCTACTTCAATGGTTTTTGCGCACGTGGGACAACGAACGCGTCACTGTCTCAGCGGACAGTATTAGGTGCTCCTTATATCTAGTGGAAGGCTCTCTGCGCCTGAGTAAGTTAATACGTCGAACTACTGAAACAATGTAGCATTTTTGCTTCACGGTGATTTGGCTGAATTCAGCACAGTTGGGGGAAGTAAAGAGTAGCGACGGTCACATACACCGCTTCATTAAATCGAAACTTAGTACTGATCGTTGTGCTCCAAAAGTCGCAACTTTGGTAAATACACCATTTCAAGAGCTGACAAGTCAATTCAGCCCACGAATAACTAGAATGGGGAGCACCGAGACCCTTGTAGCCAGATGGATAGATTGGTCAGACGGACCACATTACGATATGAATTCGTTTCATACGTTCTCCTCCATAGTGAGTGTGCAAAACACACAATGCGTGGTGTGATTAACTCATTTGGAAAGTTGACCGACGTTCTAAGACGGTGAAACTAGTACTGCTCATTCACACCATTCTGTTTTATCTGTACATCATCAACAAGCGAACAAGTGTGTTTCATACAGATTACCGTAGCTAACCGCTCCATTGTGGTCCTGGCAATATTTACTTTGGTAAAACAAAAAACGCTAGGAATCATGGTCAGGAGGGCGTTCACGAAGTAAACACCGAGATGGTTGAAAGGTCCCTTATCGTAACAGCATGTGAACGGAACAATGTACGCAAATCGCCGCCTTCATCATAATACATCTATCGGGCACTGGGCAAGCAACCATTTGCGCATAATCGTCTGCTGTCAGTCTGATTTTCCGCAACCCACAAATGCTTAGTGTGTTTTAATCATCAGAGGTGGTTAGCCCGTAATATGCATTCAACCATCTTTGTTTAAAGTAGGTTTGGCTGTGAGTAGTAATCAGGATTTGGATCGATTTGTGCGCTTACCAGTTCACTGGTGAACCGGCAGTGTTGCATCCACATCGGTCACACGTTTATAGTAGAATAAAGTTCCACTGTGGTGTATGTCTTACAAGTACCCTATCCCAATAGAGTGCAAACTCATTTCGACATGTTCATATTCGAAGTATTTAGGCGGAATGTCCAGTCGCCTTCACTGGATCGCACATCGTTGGCCTGACATCAAGTGCTTCATCTGGTCCGATGGGTAGTCATTTCTTTTCTCCAAGTGACGGGAATTGCGTTTTCAAAAGGTCTTCAAAAGGATAGAATTTGAATGACAAACACTTCTTTCGGTAAGACAAGGTTGGGCAAACAGTACGTAACTGGCAACTACTGGAAATCATTTTATTCCAAGGTGACTGCAGTGCTAATTGAACTGTTCTTGTTCAGAATGTTTGCTTAAGTTTGTCTGTTTGTGGATTTATCTGACTTCGGTTAGTGTACGTTTGTAGGAAAGCGACCTATTTTATTCATGGCAAAAAAATAGCTTAAGGACGTCCTACAGTTAATTGACGGCTACTGTCTTTTCGAATTGTGTCTGGTCCAGAATCTCGAAAAAAATAATCACCCAACGACTTTGAGCGCAAGCGCCACAGTTGCTAGTTTAGGGTCTTGCAGTTAATCAACTTTACGGAATTCATTTTGGTGGGCAGGCTATTCAACGGATTCGTATTGATGAATTTATGTAGCTCATTACATAACGGATTTTGACAGTTTTTGTGTCAGTCGATCACCTGTTAAAAATCTGATTTGATTTTGCAAATTTTCAGACAAGCAAGTGAACTAACAGTGATTACAGAATTGTTTTTGTGACATCGACATTTCCGCAGAAGTAGATCTGCATAAAATTTAGCTTCCACACATTCACTGGCTTTCTTGTTACTGCAAATCATTTCACAAAGCCAAAAAGGTGGGTGTCCGTCTGTCCGTCCGTTAGCACGATCACACGTACAGCGATGTTAGCAAGTAGGGAGTTCCTATACACTGGCTGAATTAAAATAGAACAACATGCTTTTTTGATATGCAGGATGGTCAAAATTGATGTGTTCAGTTTTTCAGTTTGTTTTGAAGAAAATTTCTCAAAATGTACTAAACTCATGGCTAATTAAGGACTTACTGAAAGACTGCACTTAGGTGGAAAATGTTACAGGAGTAGACAAACTTCGGAGTATATTTAGGGTGGAAAGATCAGTGGCGGGTATTGTTTGTATATATTAAACGTCGCTCATAAGTGATCGCGGTTTTCGTATTAAAGATAAATCTATGTCACGTCGTCATTGATCACAATTAACGGAACATTTACTGTCTCCTATCGAGATGAACGGGCAACCTGATAATTACTCATAAACGAGGATGGTTGAGTGTTCACATTCGATAATTCCGTTGTGCCTATTATGAGGTCAGTATTGCAGCGGTCGACACGGTAGCCCCATGAAGACATGGTCTGAGCTCTGCTTCCCACCGTGACAAAAGTATGTAACAGCAGTAACACTCTAGTCTAGTGTTTCTTTTCGCTAACGACTGACTAGAACTGTTCGAGAATGCGACATATCTGACCATTTGTGTGTGAATTTGAATGTATATAACAGTACAAGTTCGACGAAGTCGTATCAATATTAAAAAACATCATTAATCCCGATAATAAGGTATAAAATTTTAATCACTCAAACAACGAGTCACTGGTGTTCACGATGAGTGGGTTAGTGATCCAACCATAGGGCAGGTTCAATACTTCAGCCTTAATCACTTTGAGTCTGAAGGGTGAATTGCCTGTCCTCCATCAATCGGTGCCTGTATCGCTTTTCCTGCCGTTGTACAACGGAATATATAGACCGGACGACTATGCGTTTGTTCAAACGAATCAAACACCATCCAGCGTAGCTCTGGACCAGTTTGACCAGAATCATTCGCAGCTCAGTAGTTGTACATAATGACAATACGGATAATCGTTTTGACCAAAAGCATGCCGTTCGCACAACTGACAAAATTCCGAGCAATCCTTTGATGCTGATCGAACAACGAATGCTGGTCATCGCGGAATCGACACACCCCAGTCTTTTGTTTTCAAAGAAGTTCGTACAAATTTTGTAGCAGCTGTGGCCAGAGCTCACGTCACTGGCGTCACCCACGACTTCTTTGACCTGAATCTGAGCGGATCTCTAGAACACTCATCACAAACACCAGTGACTCGTTGTTTGAGTGGTTCGACGTGTTTGTTTAGAATTTTTATCTTACTATATGGAATTGTGGTAGTTTTCTTGATATCAGTCTAATTTTGTTGTACTTGTTTAATTGTATTGATCTGCTAAAGGCGTATCGAAAACGACTCTTCGTTACCCTTTTTTCTTTTAAGAAATAAGTATTATTCTCATTTGTTTGCACGCTAATGAAGTAGACACAACAGCGACCTTGTTAACTTGGATGTTCATAATACCACTGTACTAGGTCGGAGTTTGTAGGGACACTTTTTCACTAGTCTCCGAAATTTTTCGAGATTAAACTGAGGGAGAAACAGGAGCATACTATGAACAACCAGGTTATAAGCAGATGTTGATGAAAATTTAGGGTGATAGGTAATACGAACTTATTTTCAAATTATCAGGTGATGTCAGTGTCGTCTCCACTGAGATGTACACGTTAGCTGATATAAAGTGAATTCTACGGCTGTTTCGGTATTCTCATTAACGTTGACTTTCAACCAGTCCCGTTCGAAGCCAGTTAATCTACTGGATTTGTGCGTAACTTAAGGCATATCCATGTTGCTGCAAACATAACAACTCCGAAACACTTTCACGTGGTATTCGTATCGAACAAAAAGGCAATGAGATCACAGTGCGTAGGCCTGAAGCGTTCAGAAGCGCCCACTTGTGAAACTTTCTTAGACTGATCCATCGCCTTCAGTGCCGACACAGTAATTGTACTGTAAACTACAATCTCTGACTCCCTTTCTTAGTGAAAGGGGAATCACAAAGTATGCAAACTTGACAACTGTGCACTGATTGCAGATAAACAATCGAACATTCCGTTTTCGTAAAGTTAATCCCGGTCACATCCAATCATCTTCTCCAATGAAGAGCGTAAGAATATTTCTGTCTGTGCTGGATTTCATCAGTTATGTACAGCACTGTCACAGCTTAGGCTTGAATTCCATCCACACTGTCAGTAACAAGAGTGTTGACAGGTACGCCACTGTCGTCACAGTTAGTCCAACCAAATCATATGTGCCTAATTAGTCACACTCATCTGTAAGTATTTCGCTGGTTGTACCTTGATCCTTGGGATGAGAAAGTAAACAGGAGCGATGTACAACATGTAACAAATAACATTACGGTTTGTTCACCACTCTGTTTATGTCGTATATCCACGGAGTGCCTGTTAGGATGGAACCCAGATTTGAGATGGTCTACCTTAGGGTTATGAAGCTACCTCAATGCCAACTGAAATGGTTTATACTTGCAAGTCATCCTACAGTCAGCCGATTGGGATAAAATTTGTTGTCACTCGTGTCCAGCAAAGCCGGGAATAGTTGATACAAACGCCTTATGCTTTGAGAATAAGTCGGGAGCAAAATCCATGTGTGTGAAGACTCACTTCTATCAGCAACAGGCTTGTCTATGACGAAAAGTAATCTTGCGAGTTTTTTCCGCGAAAGAAGATGTATCTTGCGCTTGGGTGTTACTCATTCACTAGCGGATAGTGCCATACTACTTCAACCTACGAGTGAACTCATCTTTTAGCTGAGTGGTAACGAAGTGATTATCAAGGCTCTTACATATCGCTAGATTTTGTTTTGTTTAATGAAATAAAACGGCCATCCTTCTCCGTTAGACATTTAAATGGAATACTACTTTAGAAACCCTTTTCGGATCTGTTTGGGATATATTGCGAGACGGATTTCCGCGAGCACATATTGAGACTATCCTATGAGTTGATATTGCTGAACTGTTATCCGAAGTAACAACTTGATTCTAAACATCCCACAGCACTTCATCTTTGTGATATATCTTTCGCTTAAAAAGTACGTAACAAACGCGTAGAATTCTGATAGATTTTGCAATTGCCATAGCGTGAGATAACTGCTGTCGAGGGGTTTGACACTGGATTCACAATACGGCTTATACGGATTGTTTTCCTCAACCGCACAGTGTGTTTAACGCGATCGTCGGTGTACTCTGATAAATCACAACTAGCTTACCTTGACTTTTCACTTTCCATGGATCTCTTTTGTTTGCAGCGTGTTAATGTGCCAATCTGGTCAAATCAGTTGATCTTTCAGCTTATGGCCAATTGGTCTTGATAGCTCTCATCTATTCCAGTAAACAGTTAGTTACTGGTTTCTTTTTCAAACACGCTTTATGGTTTGACAGTTTCACTTACTGAATCGGCAACAAATGATTATAGGAGAGTCAGTCTTCCTTAATCGTTCACCGTATTTTTCTAGTCATTTTAACGCTTAACACAAATAACCAACAAATTTATTCACACTGCAACCCATAAAAGTGAAGTATTCAAAACGTGTTTATCCTACAGTAACACGAGACGATACTTAGAATCGCCAGTTGTGCACACTTCTACTGACACGGTCTCATTGGGTTCTCACTTTATATTATCAAAAAACTAACCAATTACGGATGATCTGAAACAATAGTTAGTCAACTTTTAGTCTCCCGAAGGTCATTTTTTTCTATGCCGCAGTACTTACCTCTAATGTGATATTATTGTCCCGTTATGATGAGACTAGACCTTGAGGTGAGTGATAGATTATTGTGGTTTTTAGCAATCGTCCGAGCAAACGACATCACAGTCTCGAGTTGAACATCACTCACATTCGATCGCGGACTTCGCATTCAGATAGACTCTCCAGCCAGCCTATTTCGAAAACAAGCATCACACTCGAGTTTCTCTCTCATTAGAGCTCGTCGGTAGTGGATATACTTGCCATGACCGCCATTACAACGTGGGCCACGATTTCATGAGACAATCGTGTTGACCGCTCCGCCATTGACCTCACATTAGGCACGACGGAATTATCAAATCTGAACGCTCAACCACTTTCGCTTGTGAACAATGATCAGGTCGCTCGATCGTTTCCAGAAGAGACACAGTAACTGTCCTGTTAACTCCAGTCGAGAACGCCGCGATTAGGACTTTCGAGACAGGTCGAAATCACTGATCTCATTAAACCTGCAAGGCGATATTTTAGATTACTGATGAGTAGTCAGGGATCTGAGTGATCATCAGAGATCACATTTACTTGGCTGTGGCGAACGTTGGAGCAAAAAGCGGAGTTAAAAACATCACATTGGTTTATAAATATTGGGGTCGCCTACACGTCCTCAGGGGTTCAGACACGTTGATAGTAGCCTCCATCTAGAGGGTTGGATTTCGGATGAAAGGAATAACCAGCAGCTTTATTTAAGTGAGACGAACGCACGGTCTATGAAATGAAATATTGTACAGCCAAGAGTTCTTCGGTGATAAAAACATGCTGAGCACCATGGCAATTCCACTCAAAGTGACCGAAATACAACTTATGGTGCAGTTACGAAGAAGGCTACCCCTCAAATGATAACAATTTCAGCGTAACTTAGGTTGAGCAGTTTATTCAGTTCCGTGGACACCTCACTGGGATTTTTTCGTGCTAAGTGACCCGGTGCATTTCTATGGTACGTAATTGAGCTCAGAATGTACGGCATTTATATTGGTATGCAACTGAAGGACCTATGATCAGTGACTTTCTGGAGCGTTTTTATACGCAGGATCGGAGAGCGAATACGGACTAGTGATACTTTGAAGACAGCAAGCGATTTAGAATGCCTAGTGCACAGCCACATGCCAACGCAGTAGATTGGGTGAACAGTCTGACCTGCTTCCACGAAACGTCTTGTAGTTCCATTGTCAGTGATATCAATATCTTGACTTTAAAAATAGATGTGTTCGATTTATGAGAAACCTTGTTGAAAAGTTGAACAGTTAATCAGGTTTAGCTGTCAGTACAGAAGACACGAGGCAATTTGTTTGTCACTGTTGAAAAGGGCGCTTCCGGTGTTGATAAAAAATCTCTTCAACATCATTTTAATCTGGGATTCTTAAATTCATTTTTCATCAAAACTCGGCCTATCTATTTGTTTCCTATTTGAACTACGTAGAGATAGCTAAAAATCAGTCATCCCTCCTAGGCTCAATTTTGCTGACACCGCGCAAGGTTCATGGTTCCGACTGTTTTACTGTGAATCCTGATGCAAAAACGGCCTGTGTGATATTTACTGCCGTTTACCTCATAAATGTGATCTCCCCTATTTTTCTGCAAAGTGAAACAAATTACTTCAATATGATCTTTTTCTTAAGAGAACATTTCCACATCTATTGGTGAATTCTCAGATTGGCCGGTGCTACTGTGTACAGAGAGAAGGGACTAGCAGAAGAATGAAGGACGTGTTTTTAGTGTGTCTGCCACTCATCTCCGACTTACGTTGACAGGGGCGACTGATGAAGGTTGACTGTACGTGATTCAGCTATGGGCTTAAGTCAAGCAGTATATCCTTAATATTTGCCCAAAATCAATGCATCTGACGACTGGAAACAAATCGTGAATTGCATCACCTTTTGAAGCAGTTTTTCTTAGAGGTTTCCTGTTACTTGAGGCTATATCGAGTCGCAAATAGGCGCTGCATCGTCGGGTGACCCTGGTGTGAAACAAGAAGCTGTTGGCTTTCAATCCTGGGACTATTAACGCGAAAGCCGTGTAAATTAGAACGATTCAGAAACGTTTGGTAAGAAACCACTTTAACGAAGTGTTATTCTCTGTCAACACTATCACGCAACTTCGATCCGGATAATGGACAACAAATGAACAGAGAGAATGTGATGATTTTTCTTATATTTTGACCACTTTTACTTGTAATGAAGAACTCTTGTTTTGAACTGTTATACATAGAATGTTTTTGATGACCTGTCATGTTTCGCGGACGAAATTTAGATTGACATTTCATGCCCCCACTCTGAGCTCAAAATGTGTGATTTCATAAATTTCCCAACTGAGGAATCCGCATCCAAGAGAGGTGGATAATAAGACAGAGAAAAGAAAACAGCAAAAGCTGAATGCCTGCGATGAAACTCCAAACGTGCCTACCGTGTGAATAATTAATATACAATGTAGAAGTAATTGTAGGTTGTAATTTGTGATGCAATTTAGCCAGACTGCATTTTATCATATTCACTGAACTGAATTTGTCCCTTTCTTATTGAGCCAACAGTCCGCCACGATCGATTGATTGGACCTACCGCACACAGCTAGGCTGAAAGGGAATTGAACCCGCTGGACAAGCGGTTCTATGATTATCACCTGTAGTGAGTCTATGAATGGATCTGTACGACCAAACCCCTCCCGTCAGAGTACACAAAAAGGGAAATACGGCTAACTGATATAACCAATCAGACTCCAAGTAATCTGTTATAGTAGGGAAAAAATGCGTCACCCGGTGCGGGACCAGACTACTGGATGGCAACTGTACTCCGAGAATGGCGGACCTAATGGCCTGTTCTAGCAAATCAGACAGCTGTTTCCCTGCCTCTTTAGTTCCACAGGAACTGTAAAGCGTGGAACATCCATTTTCAAAATAACTGTTACTTCCGTATTCATGAGGTTATATTAAACAATTTTTGTACACACTACACCAGAAAAACCTTCAACTTGCAATGAACATGCTTATAGGGCAGTTCATGCAGATCACTTGGACGACCAACACAACGAATGCCTTTTCTAGTCTCATACTATCCGATTTTAGATTCTTTCGACTTTTTCGTTAAACTTCGCTTTGTAAATCCATGTTTTGCTTAATCACTTTATTTAACTTTGGATAATTCCCTAACACAATAGATTTGGGCGAGGTTGATATATTTGGCTCGATTTACTCTTTACAGTTAGAATTTAACCCATTTGTACAATCGTTCGTGTGATCTGCGCTGTAAGGCTGTCTGATATTTTTAAAGTTTGGGTTACTTTTTTGGTTTGGTCTGACAGTGCATATCACCAAATGGGTTGGAAAGGTTAGTATGAGAGAGAAAAGCGAACAAACGAATAGTTTTTTCAATGTCTCGATTTTTCTCCCGTTCACCGAAGTTGTGTACAACACCAGAGTGAGTTTTTCTCAGTTTTAAAATCTGCTCAAATTTGGGGAGGACTGTTGAAGAGCCCACTTGAATAATTTCAGTATTCTTAACTGAGTCTTCATGGTGATAGGTTGTTTCACTAATATGCGGACGATATCGTTTTGTATTTACCAGCAATTAGTAGACCGTAATGATCAAACTGACAAACTCAAAGTCAGTGCTGTACCCGGGAAATGGGTAGAAACACCTCAGACGTTTTCTATCGTGATTGGGCAGATTTACCCGAGACCACCTGCGACCATTTCATTCTGTCTCTCACGCTGCTTTTGCGGACCATTTTCAGCCAATTTTCAATAGTGCGACCAATTCCGTGCAGCTTGTTTGCATTCAGCCAGATTTATTCTGCCCGTAATGATTACGTTGAAAGTGTGGAATTCATAATATTTTGGAAGCAGGCTATATGCACAAACTGATCGGGTTTTGGTGGTTCGGTGCAACCGAACCTAGATGACAGCTTGTGAATGAAATGGGGTTGGAGGTTTGGACGCAAACTTGGACGATTTGCTCTTTTGTTGGACACTAGTTCGTCGAGTGGATGATCCGGCGACCATGATTTGCGATTTGAGCTGAAAGCATTACAAAATAACGAATACTATACTTTCAGTGTGCATTCAAAATTATTTTCAACACTACCAGGCGTTGAAACTTTGGAGTGTCAAGACCCAAAAGCAGGGCATCCCATTTTAAAAAGCAGTCATCTCAAGTTTGCCGTCAGATTGATGATTTTAATTTTAAGTTGCACCGTGTGGTTGCCGAAAGGTACGAGATCTGATGTCACTTTCAAGCGCTGCCATGTAAAATAGCGGGTATCATCATGTGGTGCTGCTTGTTCGTTTCAAACTGGAAGTGGTGTGCTTATCGACAACTTTAGCGGACAGTGTTATATCCTGTCGTTTAGCCCAGATAAATGTGATACTGACTACCTGAATGTCCGTTGCAATTGAGTTCACCCCGATAGTTTTTACAATTGGTCACAGTTCGTAGACCCTCACCACCGCTTTTTCCCATCTGGCTATCATACGTCAGTTATCATCATTGGCATTTCCTAACCGATCAGGTTGCATAGCGCACTGTCTTCACACTGAGCCATAGGCTCACTGGCTGATATGCAACCGGTCACAACGCATCGATAGTGGACAAGCTCATTTCACGTTCAACTGCACGCGTCAAATTTGTTTGGCTTGGCATAGCAACGGTACCGTTTGAATGAACGTTAGAAAAACCCACGTAGCAGGGTTGTGCTTAGTATGTGTGAAGGCAAACTAAAAGCGTAAGAACTAAGCTCTGGATGTCTATTGTTGTACACGGTGCGTACGAACAATGTCCACAGCTCACAAGCTGAAAAGTCTAGGTTGCATCTGAAAAACCTGTGGCAGCCTCCTTTTGGGACTCCTTGATTTCAATACCAAATTCACCATCGAATCTCAGTTCAAAGGATTAGGACAGTTAAGCTTCGCTGCACTTTAAACGTTCACACAGAGATTCAACCCAAAGGATGTGATCAAGCGTGAATGACGGTCACGTGAAATCAACTAAATCCTCGAATTCTCATCAGTAGTTGACAGATTTTCCGTATTCACCACAAAAATTTCAAGATTTCATTTACCGTTTACCGAAAAGCTATATCACCCATCGTTTCACTGCAATCTGGGTTGTAGATCAAGAAGCTGTCGTTGATTTTGGAGCACTTTAACCGAGAAGCAAACGTCATTTCGGATTAGTGGTGGCTCACTTGTAACCCGTATCATGCACTCGATTCCGTATGGCGCGTACTTGACGCTTTTCGCCTTGCTGTTCGTGCACCTGAACTCCAACCAAATTGCTCATGTGAATGCAGGTATGTTCTCATTTTCTATTCGATCGATGAAGGTGGGGTGCATTAAAAACAATGTCGGAATAATCCTCATTGGGTTGCAATACTTTTGGCCACATTTTTTATTATGACGAGTATTTGTCACTGTCAGTATGGTTGAACACCAACCTCTCTTGCTTACATGTGAATTTTGTAAAACTAAATCTTCGTTCACTGTGTGGTTGACATTTTTACATTTAATCAGTTAACAACTTCTGGTTCGTTCATAATTGATTCCATTTCGTATTATGCAGCAGTCAACTGTAGCACGAGCGGAAGCTTGTTCACGGTCAGTCATGTACCAAACGGCGAGTACCCGAGTGATTTGCATGCTCCTAATCCCTTAATCTTCCATGTTCTCTCCCTGCCCTCCTCCCTCCCTCACCGACACCCACACACAGCAGCCGAGTTCCGTTCAGACCTTGTTCGAGCTTCGTTTGCCACTACTGTGTACAGGCTCGTTTGGTAGTTTTACCATTCGTCACTGTTTCCCTTCCGAAAAGTGAACGAACGGAGATTTCGGGTTGCCAACTCTTATTTCAGTGAGCAACTTGAGATAATCCCAAACATTTATTAAAACCAGTAGACATACAGATAATGGAATTCGAGATAGAACTTCTTTGACGGCTTAGTTAAAAGACTCACACATATGAGAAGTATTGTAGTGGGAAATAGATCGAGCTTCTTTGTTACAGATCAGGTCCAAGAGTGATGACCGAACTAGCCCACGGGAATTAATTTCTAACTTCGCTGTGTGGCCCAACTAACTTTTGACTACTTGAAGAAATAGTGGCGAAGCAGAATTCACAATTAAAATGATTGCGTCCTAGTAAGCATGCTAAAATGATCATCCGCATTAGCTCCACCATAACAGACAAATAAAATACTGGATGAGGGGAAGCCAGTAGTAAGCAACGGGCGTTCAGCTGTGGACTTCATTGTGGACACACGAACACCAATTTCTAGAACACTGAGATCCATTTAACCAGTCCGTGAACAAGGCAAGAAGCAAAACCTAGCAAGATGTCAGCATTCAGTGTATCCTCATTAGTCGACCACAAAAATCATTCGTTTTTATAAGTTAAGGGCGCAGCGATAATACAATGAACTGGAATATGATTATGAGAGGCAGAGTTTTCCGAGATAGATCACTCGGGGCAGTGGAGACTCATCCTGCAGTTGCGGTGACTCATACATTGACAGAACGCGCCGAAATTTGCGACAGAGGAAGGCGAGGCACATCCCCAAGTAGCTAGTACAAACAATCACTCAACGCGGGTCAGCGTACCAACAACCGAACAGAAATCCGGTGTCTTCGATCGCGAAACATGCTATTGCAGCAGGTCAGGTGATTGACTTATCACTTCGTTCATAGTCTTATTACGCAGTCGCAACCCTGGGTTGCTGGCGTTCTCCAAGGCAATGTTGATCAAGCGTCACGCACCGGTCCTCTGTTGGATAAAGGTGCTGACGCAATCGATTTCGTTACCGTTACAGTGAACCTGATTGCACCCATGTGGTGTTCGGTCATTTCATTGTACTATCGCTACTCCCTTAACTTATATAAACGAATGTTTTGTGTGGGTGACTAATAAGAACAAACGGAACGTCAACCTTTGGCCAAAAGTCCGGTCGGTCAATTACCTCTCCATTTGAAATTTCATTTGACTGGTTGACTCTTGTTAATTTTTCTCCCCCAGAATGAGTCGGTCGCTTTTTAATCTTTCAATTTCGACCCGGTTGATTATTTTGACTATACGAATGGAAATTCTAAAAGAAAAGACGAAAAGTGATGGGGATGGCAGTTTCACGTCAAATCAAATTGCAAGTGATTACTCAGACTTCGTGCTAAAATACGAACTTACTTTGTAAGTAGGATCAAACAGTCACCAACCCTGCAACTCCAAACCTCCACGCACTGTTACTGCCACACGCTTTGGTTTGCATTCCAACTGTCAATCTTGACAAACAACGGATTACTTAGACCATCAACTCGAGGTACAAACTGTATCATTACTTTCAGCAACCAGATTTGCAGAAATGTTTTCCTGGTTGTTCGTATGCAAATAATTAAAATTTTAGTTAAGGTGGTCAGCTGCTTGCAAGAATTGTCAACGATAACACCATTAAGAGAGTCACCTGGTTCACCACTGTAGGCATTTCCATCAACATCGTCAGCAACAACAGCTTAAACAGAATGAACGAACTATCTGGTAATATCACAACCATCAAACACAATTCATCTCCTGACACCCACAAAACCTGATCAACATAAGGACAATTGCACTACACTCTGTGTGTTGTAAATCATATCTGCAAAACCATATTCAACACAGCTAAGACCAAACGTCAGATCCATGATGCAATTGCAATCGACATATTTTAAAACCGTTCACCAAAGATACAGGATGTCACTGGAGGAAGATGGTGCCACGGCTGTTGGTTTTCAGTTCCTTCGTCAGCACACAAAGATGACTTCTGTTTCAAGGTACCTGGCATACAACACAAATTGTTAGGTGACACAATATCAAAAGATTTTAGTTACAATAAAGATTACTACCAAGATTATCTCTAGAGATCATCAAATTCGAACTGTCTTCGCGAGAAAAGTGAACTTCCTGGAAGATAACGTTTTAGTTCTACTTATGGAAACTTACGCGGAATGAGTGAAACTGCAATGCAATCACGCACAAGATCGAAGTGATTGCTGCATCGATATTGGTTCTTGATTTAGGAAGATCAGTGAGACGACTGAATTTGAGCTGATTACGTGTTATTGACAGAGAATCAGTTAGTTTTCCGTCCGGTGCGTACCATATATGGAGAGTGTGTGTGCGAAGTATGGAATTTTTAAACTCAGTTAGCGTTATGATAACGGTCACGCTCTTCACGGTGTCGTCTGACTGAGCATCGTACCTCAGGCTTCATAAACGGAGGCAACATTGAACAATCAGTCGGCATGTACTTACCCTGAGCAACGTCACCATATTGTGCAGTGACACCGAATTTGCTCAGCTTCGCATAGATTATCGGTTGCGGGACAATTATACTAACACAACCATCTTATTGATGAGTAGTCGGGGATTTGGTTTATTTTCAAGTTGACCATCACTCACATTTGATCNGTTGAAATAGCCTGCCTTCTGAAACTTTGTGACACTGTAGACGGTTATTGTGCAGAAAAATTACAGCAGTAATTTCTAAAATCCGTCTTCCATATCTGTTAGTTTGCTTGTGTTTCACAGTCATATTAACATCACTTCTCTCAATGGACGGTGATGTGACCACCCAATAACTGCGCCTCGTCTTTATCACTCAGTTCATTTTATACAAGAAAATTCTTATATGTCACATGTTCGTCAATTCCTCCCCGCTCCATTCATTAGTGATCAGCTGTGTTTACAGTTTAGAGCGCCAGAAGAATTGAATACCTGGCTGTCTGTTTCCGAATTTGTTACGGAAAACAGCAACAGTTTTCACGTCTTTCTTCTATCGGTTTCCAAACGTTTAAGTATGGAAGGAAGGCATTTCAGTCGACCGTCAGCCAGGCCCTTAGACAGCGCAGTGATTTTCTAACCTACGACGACCACATATGATGGTCACTTGAATAACTGGGCCGAATATAGGAAACGATGTACACAAAAGACAAGTACTCAGTTGCGCATTTCCCTTAGACTATCAGAGAATAAAGAACATCTTTTATGCATTAAAGTATTTTATCATGGCTACTTTAAGCCGTTAAGCATCTGTCCTTACTGGAAAACCGTTTGTTGTTACTTTAATTAACACGGTTCTTTCTCGATGTGTGACTCAGCATGTCGGGAGTCAGTAACCTTTGGAATGTGACCGATATTCCTTTCATTATGACCTTTCTAAATAACTAATGGTTTAGATGTGAAATATCTCTTCCCACCTGAACTCATATTCCGTTAGCTTCAGTTCTGTCAACATTTGAGGCAGCGGGTAGCAAACCTCGATAACTTTTTGTTCCTAGCCAGACAAAACTTCACTCCGCCTTTTATAGTCACACTTTACTGAGCAGTACCTTGTCAATGACTGGATCCATAAGCGATTATCAGAGTTCCCAGTCCCGTTCGGTCCTTTGTCTCTTCGGGCAAAGCATTGGTCATTTTTTAATGATACCAGCAATTCATCCTAACGGCCGACAAGAAGAAAGGCAGTCAGTTATCTCTGTTTCAGTCAAACTCCATTTCAGGCCTGATCTGCGGCACTGAAGTGTACCAGACGCAGATCGGAAGTAAGCTGGTTGAGCATTCCAACTCGGCTTACCGGTTTTGCCCATTTTGTGGTGTGACCATAACCAGCTTTATTCATACAGTTATCAATGTGCCTCAACTAGTTGTGGTCATCTTATGTCAAAACATCTCTGGCAACATGATGGTGCTTTTTTGGGAAAAATTATTGCTTCGATTTACTGTTTTCCGCTTCCTATCAGTTTTGGCTTACTGCGTGAAAGTTGTCGCATTTGGGGTTTTTATCACGAACAAAGCAGCCGTCAAAGTATGTTGCCTTAAATGTGTGCGACATTTAATCGGATATTTTGTTGAATAAATCAGCTACAAAATAACTAGTGCATACAAGGTAGGCCCCTGCACAGTCGACAACAGTAGTAGTTAGTACAACTTTGGGCAACTCACAATTGATTACAGTCCTCAAATTCTTGTAGGCCTTTCACTCAGTCCCTCACTCACTACTGAATGTGGTTGAGCCTTGGTAATACGACGAGTTCCGCATAATGTGAGATCACTGAGATAGCTGTCATCATGGTTGCCTCATCAGAGCATGGCCGGAATTCTAAAGCCAGCAGTGACAATGATATACGTTACTAACGAGCTCTTAGGAGAACAAAACCTGAGTCATGTGCTTATTTTCTAAGCGCACGGGCTGGCAGTTCATGGGGTTGATATAAATATAATCATTTGCTAGTGATGTTCAACTTGTGTTAACCGAACTACCTTATTGCTTGCCATTACTGTGCTAGTCAGCTTAGTTAATCTGCCCGGAGGTGACAAATAACCAACATGATTCAGAGTTAATACTGGTAAATATGCGACTAGATTTCTAGGGAGATCTGAAGTCACACCAAGTCAACGTACCAATGCATGCTCTAATGAATTAGTATAGGAGGTTAACGGTAACGACAGGATGGCCACACAGAATGCTAGAAAATAACCATTTGAACGTTTGACTGGGATGACAGTACTGAGTAGCGTACCTTAAGTCGAATTGTCCTTAAGAGTGAACATTAAACGTCCATCGATATTCGACATATCAACTACCAAAAACGACTGATATTCATTCAAACAAAAGTCAAATGTAGGTCGTACATCTGTGATCTTAGATATTAAGGAGACCACTTTCTAATTACCAAACAACACAATTTGACAGGGTCTAGTCTGTGTTCTGATGACGGTGATGAAGAATTTCCAAGGTTCTGACAAAGTGAATAACATGAGCCGTTTTTGTTTACTTCAGAAACTTGAAAAGGTTACTCGAAAGATGGGAGAGTATTGGCATTTTTCAAAGCGCTGTCCTCTAACAATTCTACTACGGGAAAAATACATTATTTTCCTAGTGCTGGCTATCTAGCTGAACAAAAATTTGTTCATTAAACTGCCAACTCGAAGTTCAAAATTGTGTTTTCCTTGTATGTGCGTCGGTCACACTTGTTTTCTGAAGCCGAAACTTCCGTTATGGCGGGCTTATTGGAAGTCGACAGGAATAGGGTCGACACATAATTAACTTCCAAGTTTCCGATCAAAATAATCAGCCGACACACCTATGCACTCTCGACTTGAGGTAGGCGGTCACGGATCATAAGCTGATGTTACAAAGGAATGGTTAATCCATTCACCTCTGTCAGGCTGTCATGCTCCATTAGCCGACCACATCGACAGTCGGTACGTTTTCGTGTTAGGTATCAATTAATCGTGAAAGGATTGTGTATTTATTCGTTTGTTTATTACCGACAAAACAATGAACAAATCGCGCCAATCTGATTTTCCTAATAGGTTTGGAAACTGGTGCACAAACTACAATTGGGACTGCACTCAGTGTACATAGATTAAGGACGTTAAGCACGAGTTGAGAGTATATGTATTATACGCCACTTTCAGCTAGTAGTAGCTATCACACACAGACAAGGCTGTCTGGTCTAGGACTTGTTTTGGAAACAGGGCGTTCAGAAAGATCTGTCTCTCTGTGAAACTTGCTCTCAAGTGTGATCGAGGACGAGTTGGACGCCATGAAAATTATTGAACGGTTAGTCATTAGAAAATTTCCTGAGAAAACACATACTCACTTAAATATTAAAGAAATAAATGTGTATAATTTCATTTCAGTTTCAACGAAAACAACAAAATATTTTTGACCCGAAACGCCCTTTCAAACATGTCTGTTTTGAATTGCGTTTCAGCTTCAAATTTTTTACCATTGTACGGATCAAGCAGAATCAGCTGAATAATCAAATTTCGTTTTTTTGTGTTCACTAGTTGGTACCACTAGTAAACTTCTATCATTTTTCCGACAATTTATTTGTGCTAACCACAGAATAAAAATTGTTTCTAAGAATGGTCCTGTTTGTGTAAATTTTCGCAAATAATATTTCGTTTTTTTATCAACAATCACCAAACGACAGATAATAAAACGAGCTTAAACAATGTGTTTTCAACAGTTAGGGTAATTTGACTGCAAACCATCTTACCGTCTTGTTCAAAAGATTATGGAAATTTCACTATCAAGTCCTCCGAAATTAATCTCAAATTAATTGTAAGATAACCATAACAATATCAGTAGGAATGAAGTCAAACAGCTTGGGCGTTGTGCTTAAAACGTTTTTATTAATGGACTGAGAAGAAAAAAACACATACCATCTTCGGAAGCTAAAGAAAGATCCAACCGTTCCAATATACAATATATAATCTCAGAAAATCAGAACGTATAGTTTGATCAAGCTAGAGTGACTCTTAAGAGTCTGTCTTCCTATATTGGTTGAGGCATTTTCAAGGCTCTCATCATATACACTCAATACGAATACGTTGATCGTAGTGGTGGCAAACTCCTCTATTCAAAAGCGTCTTATCTACATCAGTCTCATCCACTTTACTGGATAAAGGAATCGATCAGTCAGTTCAGATAGAGTTTGATCAAGACAAACCCCATATGGCCTGTGCTCTTTTGTTAATGTGATTTCGATTAAAAAATCCCAGAGGAAGACTACTCAAGGTTACTGAAACGGTAACAATTAAAACTTGGTCTTAAATTTGTGCCACTCTCAGTCCATTTATTGGGCTGAATTTGAGTTGATACTTGTAACGGATTCAACTCAGATTTCTGACGCAAACAGACAATCATTTGGCACTTTTACACATGGTAATATTTACGCTTTGTTGAAGATGAGCAGTTGCTTAGTCATTTTTGTCTGATCACATCAAGCCTCACGAAGATGCTTTGAGAAAATTACTGTCGCGCACGAAAGTTAGAAGTACTTGCATTAGAACTAAGCGTAACTAAGCCAAGACGGTTTCAAGGCGAACATCTGTGGGATTGTTCAGCAGCAGTTCTCACCTTAACTCTCTCGAGGGTGTTCGGAGGAAGTCATCTGCCAGAGAAGAACATGATATGCAACAAAAGCAGACCTCTGCTGTGTACAATAATGAGAAAAAAGGTTTTCGACGCTTGCCTCTACGTGCCTACAAAAATTATACCACAATTCACGCGGTTTGCCGGTACTCTGAAACTCCAGTATAAATCTAGAACGGCGTTTATCACGTTATGGAGTATCAGATGGTCCTAACCGAAGTCGGTGATTCGTGGTTGACTGAATACAACTGACACCAAACCATACTCGCTCCTGACGAGACTCACATATTCGGACCTTGCTTCAGAATCATTAGAAAAGAGCCCAGGAACACAAACTTCCATTTCTGAGACTGCAGATTCACCCACACATGATTCGCATCAAGCACAATTGAATCAATGCGATGCAGCACGCAAACGGTGTGCATTCGAGAAGAAACCCGCCTTGTTTTTGGATATAATTGTTTGCTGGCCTGTCATTCCGTAGCATACATAGCAGGTCATCCATCCGTTATAACTAATACGATCATGACCACGCTAATCTCAACAAGTCGTTATTCTGACTGATATAATCCCCGTTTGTTCACCTACCTGTCTGGAAGATGTAGACTGCGTGTTTATCTCTTACTTCTCTGATTATTAACCACAAACTTTGGCCGAACAATTGGTTGGAGCTCCTCTTGTCCTTCGTCGTCTGCCATTAGTATTGGTCACAGAAAAGAGGAATGTACAGTAGCTGGTGCGGCTAAATCCAGACACTGCATTAACCCCGATGGGCACAGTCCATTATGGAGTTTATTGGCTAGGTCCACACAGGTCAGAACTGGAGACTGTGGAAAATTTCGTCGCGTGTGCCGTCCAGCCGAATCAACACTGTGTCCATTGTTGTTCTCTTCTGAACCCGTCGGGCACAGGCAATCCGTAAGAAGTTTGAATAAGCAATTTCGGTGTCACTACTCAACGCCGTTATCCACTGTAACTCAGGTCCTGTTGATCTTGACTAGGGTGGGACAATTATGAGAACTGATGCGTGAATTAGAAACAAATCCAGAGCTCAAAGTTTCGAAACAACCATGAGCAGTATGAAAACTGCCAATAATCTCCATCGAGTCTACCTAATGTACTATACTTACCACGATTTTGTCTCGTTAAACGTGATACTTATTGCGCCAATCTCCTTGTAGATCAGTCCAAATGCTTCCAACATGAAGACTGCAGTTTCGCGTCTTTTTCCTATGGATGAACCAAGAGTTAAACCGTACTGCGAGTGATATGCGAAAATCTATTTTATGTTCCGAACTTACGTACAGATCGAACAGACGCCACTGAAACGATTACTCCTCCTTCAACATTGCTACAACTTCGTTTAATTGTAAGAAATTAGATAGTTTTAATTAGCTACGGGACAATGTCCGGCATATTCCTTCTTGAATATACTTAACAGTTACATACAGTTTAACCCGGAAGCTTTGCCGTAGGATAATTTTCTTTGGATTTGTTACACCGTCAATCAAGAAATATCCGCCGATGTATCAAATATCGTTTCTGAACAAAATTGAAACGCAAAAATTCTCTAACAGAGTTCAAACATTGCTGTCGTTAGAGCTTACAAAACTATAGCCTAGCTACTGACAGAAGTGGCCTAAATCTGAAGTTACCTATTCTAAGCAGACTAGCCCATAATTAATTTAGGGCTATACATATATGTATAACCACAGAGAAATGAAACCATCTGTGGCAAATGTAGGTTGCAACAATAGCTGACTACTTCCAACCATCAAAGTGTGAGTCGGGTGATAGTTACCGTTCTCAGTTCTTGTGAACATCGAATTTGGCACCCTCAAGACCATCATTATGCTTGTCTGACTTACGTTATGTTTGTCTGTGGGTTGTTAAGATGTTTGTAATTTTGGCATATGGGTAGCACATGAATCTTGTGTAAACCTATACATACAAATGATCACGAATTGTCGTTTTCCTTTAGAAGCCTAAAGATTTCGACTTATGCTTAAGTTGAATTATTGAGATTAACCTAGTTCGTTTCGGAATCTTAATGCAATTAAGCAATCTGACAAAGTTTGGTCATTAATGAGAACAACATGAACCAGAATGGTAAGAGAGTTTAGGTCAAAAATGTACTGTTTGTGTTTTCAGCTGAACAGTCAATCATACTCTCATCTCATAGTTAGTTTCACAGTTCGGTTCACTGGTCGTCATTCTGAAATAATTCTCAAGCATTCTACTTCAAGTCAACTAGCCACCGACAGCACCCTGCAGAAAGGACAGATAGCTTGTAAGTGAACGTGACAGAGTTGCATTAAATACTGTTAACAAGATGAACCTTTTAAGTTAATTACCTCCGGAAAAATCAGTCAAGTACAACGGCACTCATCAAACAATCAAACTTACCGAGCGAATTTGTTAAGTTTGAACAGTTTTGAATGTTGAATAATTTAATCTGGCTGAAGAATGCAATCTGGAAAATTAGTTAACTGATTTGTAACCTGGTCACCGAATCGATTAGACAACAAACAACTCAGTAAGTAATCACTTAGCTGGCTAATTAGATAGAATATAAAACAATGGCACAAGTGGTCATTATTTCGATTGTCTGTTTGTATGAGTAGTTGATCAGACATTTAAAGTACTGGACATTCAAACGTAGACATAACTGAAAACTCCACTTGTCTTTATTCAGCATATGAAAACGGGGAGAAGGTATAGTATCCGCCAAACAGTTCATCCCCGCTGGAATAAGATGGGTAGTCGGTAATGACTTAATCAGCCATATTTGAAGGCAGCTATTTCGACCACGACTTTTTGCTGAAGTGTACCTTTTGCCGCTGAGTGTATGTTCTTGAGCTTCCACGAGGCATTTCACCTCAAGTCCAGAAAACAAACAATCATGCGTTACACAACATGTATTCGAGTCTAGTCGTGTGCAACGAAGATTGAGACAAGAGGGCTGCGGTGTCCGTACAGTGGACGGCTATCAATGTAAACCGCATCCAGTAAAGAACTGAATGGACAAGTTAGGCTTCGAGCATACATACTTAGATGGTGGATTAAAGAAGCGCCGACGCTTTCACTAGGACGATGGGTGTTACGCTTTCTTGATATAAACTACGTATGTGAGATGTATAAACTGGAATCGGTGTTGTCTCCCCATCTTCAAACTGAGTGTAGTAGAGTTACACTGTGATCTTTAAAAATGTAGTAGCCCAGCTGAGTAATCTATGTAATCAAGGGAACGTATAAGCCCATCTCGTAGTTGATCTCTAGATGTAGTCCTGGTGACCAGAATATGGATAACTAGCCGCCAAGAACAAGAGGCAATCTACTTTTGATAATGAAGTTACCTCAGTCGATTCCATTTTGCTGTTTAAGATTTGAATAGGACAGCTGACTGGCGCCCTGTGGAATAGTTAAGAAATTTATTGTGTTGACTAATTTGGTCGAAGTATGACAACCACTTAGTCGTTCAGTTGAGGAATGTCAATATTACGACTTGTACTCAACTTGGTATCTCAAGACCAACAATCTAGGCGACATACGAGCATAGCAACTAAAACAGGCAAGCAACTCTTTTTGATTCTTCTCTCTATAATTTTTTTAACAAAAAAGCAAACTGATTGCCTCAACAGTATGTGCGACGTAGGGTGAACTAATGATTAACAAATTGTTTGCACTTTCAAACTGTAGTCCTGCGCTACAATTAAATTTATCCAATTGATAAATATGGCGCAATATTCCTGTGATACTACAGCAGATACCGTTGTATCCAAAATCAGCAAAAGCTATGGCTGTGAAAATGCACATAGCTCTAATGAAGTAGTGTGGACTCAAGAATAATTCGGAGTACCTACTTCGAACACTCGTGCGCAGCTAGTCTAAAAATAGAGAGCTTCACTACTGGTAGTTCGGTTTTAGTTTCGACTGGGTTACACTAGACTGACTGAGCTCGATCAATAGCTTAGGTGATCTGCCCCCGGGATATCCTACAGAATGATAAATGAATAGTTCCACACACTTGAAGTGGATTAAGTGAATAGTTCGCAAAATTCTTGTGAAATATTTACACTCATGTTCGTTAACAACGCCTTGTTTGTTATCGCTGTGCTGTTGCAGTTTCGGCTAACCCGTTTCAAATTCTGTGACTGATGAGGTACACAACGCGTAGATCACTACATCCGTTTACTAGTCACAAGCAACATTAGATGTAAACTATAACGACAGGGATCAGGCTTAAGGCAACGACACTAGATATCACTGAAATAATTATTGTGGGTTGCCATCTTAAGAAATCACATACGTAAAACAAGGTAAGTGGGTTTATACTGAACACAGTACGTAAGAAGCAAAACCTCGATCGAACGAATGATATCAGACGATTAGGCAACCAATGCAAGACCATTCTATTGCCACATCCGTGATGTTCGGACGCTCGTTGGAGGCAGGTCATGTAGTTGATTTTGGGGACATTCAAGCAAACAAACAATGGCTGGGGACTAAACAAGAATTCTAAGGGGAAGAGACAATCAGGATCACTAAAACCAAAGACGCTGTAAACAGAGTTTACATTCATGACCTTTCAGCTACACGATGGATCACATTGACTCTGTAGGTAGAAAAATAGTTTAACTGTTCACTGCTTCGAAAAGCTTTTGTCATCCACCTGATTCCTCTCAAAAATGAGGTTACACACCCATACCCTGCTACAATCAACAGAAAAATCTTTTTCCCATGTCATATCTCTTTGCTGGCCGAAAGGATAGCTTTTCTATACTAATACTGGGATTCGTCATCCATCCGCACACAATGAAATGTCTTCGCATGTTTTTTGACCACCTTTCCGACAAAATTGCAAGGCAATTATTTGGACAGAGATAGCATGGCGTAGTCCCATCGTTTCTTCCGAACATTTGCACATCTCGTTTGGGCGTGCCTTCGAATTGGGAATCACAAATAGAGAATTTTGTATTAATCTCATTTATTATAGAGAAAGAAGGCTTTTTCCGCTCCTCAGTTTCAAACGTACGGTATGCAGACACTGTACGTCAGACAAATGGGGACAAACAATGACTGTTCACCTACACCACAGGCACATACCAGGTATGTAATCATGACCATGGCAACTCGACAGGATGCTTCGGCCGTTTCAAGACCATAAAGTAACTAATAAGTTCGGATGACCACCGCTTCAACAAAAGCCAGTGACTAAGTTTTGGATCAGCAGCCTTATCCTGAATGAGCCAGTTGAGCCAATTCGGTAACCTACTGTGACGAGATGCTTAGCAATCGATGACATGGACTTCGCTTAGCCGGATCACCACGTTGAGGATGGCGTATCATCAGCTGTTTCACCCTGGTCGGAATTCGCAATTGGGTCTCATCTAAATCTACGATGCGGTCTGTCAGTCGCTGGCATCACTGTCGTCCTGTCCTGCTCAAGTAAACGTCAGGGCAGTTGCAAGTGAGCTGTCACACTTTGTGGGAGGTAATTAGCTTTCGCGATTAGAGAAACTGATGACATTAAGTGAAACGCTAACATGTCGTAACATGTTTCCTCTCTGTTCTCATTAGAGGACAGTACTAATCGTTGGGTGTTATACCCCGCAAATGTAAAAATATGTCTCTTAGCCATCTTTGGTCAAGCATTATTTCCGGCTGAATGCACGTCATCATTTCGCGATGGTCTGTCTATAATGCTTCGCATCGCTTAAAAATGTAGGGTTTTTGTGTATTTGGGAGGGGACTAACTCCCACATGTGATTGATATAATGGTGTCTGGTTGTGTTTCGCTAGACGATGGAGGAAGGATTGGATTTGTATCGTTTCGCACTGTTTGTTGTGAGATACGCCGATATGTTCCTCTGGCGATTTGCCACCTATTTGATGGCGACGGTCACAGTACACTATTTGTTTCACCGATGCAACTGTTTTTTTACAACTGTCAACAGTGATACGTACAATTACTTTTCCCGGGTTGGTGTGTGAATATGTTGTGAACCAACTTCTGTTCGAACAGGAACAGATTTCAGTTTGTGCACGATATCTTCAGGCGGAAGGTTCACTGTGAGGTGATATCTGGGGATAGCTGTTTGCTGTTAGAGTTTTTCTCATCATCTGCTGTTCTGTTTGTAGTTTACCAGCTGTGCAATCACTCATAGCATAGTAAAACAGTTTCTGGTCCAAAGCACGTTAAAGACTGTTGTGACAGAACTGGAAAACTAAAGGCATCGACCACCCATGTTGCTTTGAGATCAGCTGAGTTCCGTGCCATAATATCGGCACGAATGCTTTGATAAAAACCATCTGTTGCTGAATCCAACTTCATGAGATAAATCAAGATGGGGCGAATGTTATTGAGATCGGCAAAAAGCAAATCAAAATTACAAACATCAGTACAATGAATGTAACACTGGGTCTACCGTAAATCAGTTAATGATTTGGTCATAGTGTCTTATCCTTTACGCCTTCCTACACTTGAGAAAACTTATCCTAGTTTTTAGCCTGAAGGATTACTCGTAACATCAATGCCAGCCTGCTTATATGTACATACTTCAGGCTGGAATTGCATATTCTTTGTGCATATCGAAATGAGATTCTTAAGGTGGTCAATTGAAACACATGTATCACAGTTCTGATTAGAGATAGAACCACAACTCTTTAAAGAAGGAGAGTAATTATAAACGTGAACCCAGTATCCTTGGAATACCTCATTTTTGTACTAAATGAAGCGCTTTCAGAAAGCGCTGGTAACCCAACGATCGTTCTAATTAGCGTAGGGATAACCTTTTGCGGGTAGGATTCGAATTTCCCACCCACCAGCTAAAAGCCGCACCGTAATTAGCCTGTTAACGTGCAAGATTGGATATAAAGATATTTTGGGGGCAGCTCTGATTCATGGTATTCTCCACCGATTCGTTTCAGTTGCTGGTGCTGATATCGTAACAAAGTGTATGAGAACATCAGCTCAAATTTATCCAAGATTTTCTTTCGTCAACACGATCATAAATAGCATCCGATGGTGCGACTTCACTGGCGTTTTCTCAGTACCAATAACTTTCTGATATACGGGATTTACGCGCATTGTACACTTCTTTATAGTTTCGGTGTGATTATGTTCTTGTGATGCTGATTAAAAGGGTATCAGCAGAATTGCGCAGAACTACTTCAATTTTGTGTAGTATGCAAGAACTATCTGCCGTGCACCTCTTCCTTTAAGGTGCATCGATAGCATTTTGGTGTGTTATAACATCACATTTTCGTGACTCGTTCTCAGATTACCGAAAATGTTGTTCTAACATTGTCTGATAATTCGACGTCGGTTCAACCTAATCTGATTGTCTTGGGGCAGACAGGGAAGACAGAGGCATCTCACTGGAGTCCCATTAATGTAGGACAATCTATACTGGTAAACCTGTTATTAAATTCGTGTGGTTAATTACCTTTGCGGACCAGTATAATTGAAACATGTCAAGATGACTGAGCTACGAAATTGCTATCCATCTGGGACATCTACTCTCAGTTTAGTGAACGGACGGCTCGGTGACTCGACTCGATCAGAACACCTGACACTGTTAACTGTTGAACACTTTGGGTATGTGGTAGAACGCTCCACTTTTCACTCGCTGTTCCGATGCGCCAGCAAAATCTGGTTATGTCGGACCAATCTGGTAACATGAAACAATACCAAGGAAACGCTTTTGATCACTTTCAATTAGTATCTAGCTTCTGAAAGGTGGGGTGAGAAGATCTGCGGACTTCAAATTAAGAAAGCTCTCACTGGCTGTCCAGAACAACCAATCTGTTGAACTAATCTGAAACAGGTCAGTAATAGGACGTTAGTTGTCGTATACAATGACAACGACTGCTTTAGTGAATATGTTACAAGTCATTTCCCACGGGATGACATATTTCATACACTGTCTTTACGACTTATTATCATGTCCACCTATCATCGATAGGCCGTACCCTTTTTTTTGTAGTGAATCATGGAAGCAAGGGCAGTATTCCTGTAATTGTTTACAGTGAATATTTTTTCTCCATATATCCATCTGTCCTCTTTCCACTGAAATCATCAGCCCCATCATGATTGTGTATTTTGCAGCAGTGTTCTTCATTAATGATCTGACATCTTCTCGCCTTGCAGTTCGGACATACGGGTCTCACTAGATCGAAGAAGCTTATGAGACAAGAATAGGACGTCGCCTACAATCGCAAATCCAGAGTCGGTTTCAAACTTATTCTTACTGAAAGGGAAAGGTTGTCGATTTTGTTGCTGTGCTCGGTTTAAATGGATTCCGGTTGTTGTGACTACGACAACGGAAGAAAATTGAATGGAATCAGTCTCTCGTTCACAAGCAACCAGCTGGCAAAGAGCACATGTTCACCCTCAGTATGATAAAGTCTAAGTTGATCGTCTTCATTGGATAAATCCGAACGCTGACAAAAACGATCATGGTGAAAGTACAATTTACGAGTGACGGTGATGAGATGGCTTGTAAAGACACACGGATACCGAGTGAAAAGAGGCATGCTGGTGGTAAGATGGAATGTTTTGCTCGGAGACTGCTACACCTTGCTCACATTAAGTAACGCCATCTGGGTAGGGCAAAAGTTTCTTTCTGATGGTGTTTCCTTAATGCAGCAGCTAGGACATTTCAACCCCGTAGAAATAGTTCGATATTGCAGTGAGCAATATAACGTTACGTACTAACAAACAACCTCGTAATTAATAACGGATCTCATCAACACCATCGATAGAATCTCAGAACATTGTAGATTCCTTGAAAGGAACTAAGATGTTAAGTGACCTTAGCTTATAGTAAACCACGTGAACTTCGTGTAGTGAAAGGTCGCATGTCCAGACAAAAATAAGGTTACTGTCTGCGCACGTGCCATCTTAGTTAGAGGGGAGAAGCAGTCTGATGGGTATCATCCAAAAATTGTTGTCGTACAGCAGTATGATCAAAAGTGGGTTAAGTCATTATCAGGTTGTCCAAGTTTAAATTATAGTCAAATGACTAAAATTCAAACTCTGGAATTTCCATCTGACAGAACAGCCACAAAACTACTGTTTTGTACTGTCTGGTGACCACGGTAAGAACGGTATCGTGTAGAAAGGAAACGTATTGTAGAAAATTCTATCCAGTCAGTAACTGCTTTAACATCTTCCGAGATGGACGACGCGCTGTTTGTCGGTTGCGTTTCCCCACTAGAAGAACCTTTTTTCGTCTTCACCTTTTTACTTCAGTTGCTGAATGCAGGTGCTTAGATTCCAAACTGACAGCATTGATATGTTTTTGCCCACTTACTGTTACAAGAAGACATATCTGGAGGGTATCGCTTACATCTTGGGGGGAAAGTTAACTTCGAATGGGCGCCAACCCAAGCTCCTGTTCCGGGTATTAACCAGCTTTTAGTCTGCCGGAGCAAAATGTAGTTGGCCCATCCGCTTATCGATCCCCGCACAATCGAGTTTGGTTTGTTCTGACAAGAAAGTTACACAGTTACTTACTAGGAGAAAGAGCATCCATTTCAGAATTCAGCCTGTCTTTCGTATGAACTTGAAATGCTTGTTTCTTCAGTGAAATTATCGTGGCTCGAGTTGATGATTACTAAATGCCAGTGTTTCCTCTGGAGAGGTGCTTTTGTGCATCAGTTCTCTCAAGGTTCAAGAATTCATTTATCTCGTCAATTCACTGTGCCCCTAAATCACCCACTGAAACTGTGAAATAATGTTTTCATATTCGGTGGTGCCGTCTGGTAAGCTTGACTGAGTGCCACCAAGCTGAAATGGTTCACTAGCTTTTCTGATGTTGACTCGCGTTCCCTCTCTAACACACATGCGAGCACATAAACACACATTCCGCCAACTCAGTTTTGGTCGTTGCTCAAATTCACTCTGCATAATCAGGTGGCAGGTGGCAGGAAATAAGACTGCCTCACCGTATTCGGAAACCCAGGCAAGCCAACCGGTGGTAAGTAATGCGTATAACTTCAGTTCTTCAGATTACGCTTGGGTGACTGAGTGCAAATAATTAAGTAGTCCTTCCAAAAAATATAGACCTAGCGTTCAACACATGTACTTCCTTCCATTTCATCACAATGACAACATAAGTTTTGCGTAAATCCTCTGGAAACGATTTATTTCTCACTGTTCCATAGGAGCAAAACCCAGTCGACTAAATACTGATCGATCAGCAGTGATTTCGTCTGATTAGTTTATTCGTTTACGTCTGATTGAACGGATTTTCCGCGTTCTTCAGAAACTCCACAACATTTCATGAGCTACGAATGGAAATCAAATTACATGCTCGACAAGGTGAGAATTAGATAATACTGTCAGTAATCGATTGAATGAACGTTATGGCTATCATGAATACATTGTGGTTGGCGTGGTAACAAAGTGCAGTCCACACCAACACCTGTGTTGTTGTTAATACTATTGTCGCCATTATGGTTATTAATGCTTTTATCTCAACGAGTATAAATTATTCACCGGAACAGAATAACATGTGCTGATGAGGTGAAATCAGTTGAAGATTCCAATAAATATATATGTGGGGTTAGGTGTGCACCAAATCACAAAACAGCTGCAAACAATTTCTGACTGAACTCTTGTGTGTTTGTCCGCCACCGCCCAATCCATTTCGATTGGTTTACCTTCGACGTACATTATCTTGAAGCGAGAAAGATGGCAAAATTAAAGGGACGATTAATCACTTTTTTGGTCCATCTTATATATAAAGAATCTGATGCAAATATTTCTCGCCCACAACTGCTCTGGATCGTTGGTTCTTTTTTAGACGCTCATTGTGCTGATTTTTTCTGATACGTATGTCTCAATCTTCTAAGACAAGGGTGTAGGGAAATTTGATGTGTTTTACACACGTCGAAATGGTCACCACAATGTAGGCACACTACTTGGGCTTGAAGGATTAATCAGTTGTTTCGGCATCCATTGAACCGGCATCGCACAAACAGCAACATCATTGAATCATACTTGTTTTACTAGGTGGTTGAACTGAAGCTTCTAACACTGGGATATTCTTGCAGATTCTCTAGAACTCAAAGGTTCTTAGTACGGTTAAGATTCAGATTAAAAGCTAACAATCCTAAAACTTCAAATTGAACGAAAATCAACCATACTGTTGACGTGTCTAACGTATGGACTGATATGGTGGTGTATTGTTGGACGTTGGTAATTCTGTACAGTCTCGGTTAATTGAATGATAAAAGGAATCACCCCCACATTGTTGTGCCGTCATATATCAATGTCTTAGGTTGCCAGTTAATACAGTTTGCTACATTTGTTACAAATAATATTATTGACATAATTACTACTTGGCATTCATACACTTTAAACACCCCCCGAAATCATCTGTACTCATCAACCGTTGAGTCGCATCTAGAAAGCGGTATCTCATAGTTACGTTTAGGAAATGTGATGTTTATTTGACTCCAAGTATCAGTGGTTTCTTTAGATTTCGGTTGATTCTTGTTAAAACTGACTTACATTTTTGAGTTCTGTATCATATATTGTCCTACTTACTGACAGTCGGATGATGAGATAGTTAGCTCTTTCTGGTAAGTTCGTTTACGGAATTCCTCTGGTGTTGCTGTTTTTAACTCGGAGTTTTTTCGTTGAGTATGAAAATTAAGCAGCTTGTGCCATGACACAAAGATCGATCGCTGTTTCCAATAATTGTCTGGTATCATGTTAAGATGCACGAAACTAAGATTTCGGTTTTTTTTCAAGTTTCGGTTTTCGACTGACCATTACTCATCGTGTGGGTGCTAGTCACACCAACCAGTATGTTGACTCAGTGGAGCCCAGACAGGGAGTATATGACAAACGTCTCAAAAAATATTTGTGGTCAAATCTGACGTAGTGGTCACTAGACCGAATATAATCAACTCTTGGAGGAATATTTGTAGGTAGCAGCTTAAGTTTCCGCTCAAGGCTATATGTTGTTGTACAAAATGTGGACAGAAGCAATCAACTAACTCAGACCTGACAACAAAGGAACAATAGTTTTCTAAGAGTTTTTTGCGATTTTACATACCTACTGAATATGATGGTTGGGAACAGTGGTGTTGTTTGTAGCTCGGCTTGAACACCGCAGAAATCCTTGCCCAGGCCAATACCAAACATGCAAGAGAATTTCTCGAAGCTTGGTATTCATCAACCGGTTCAATAAACAAACACATAGAGCTAGACAAAATCTACGAGCCAATGCAAATCAAGGATTTGAGGAGACGTAAACGCCATCGAGCCCAACTACCGGTAAACCCAAACAGAGCAACTTGAATTGATAAGACAAAAAGTCAACCAATGGTGGGTCGGACCAGAGGTTAAATATGACGGAAAGCGACCAACCAGATTCCAGGCTAGTAGGTCAACTGACTCTCCTATATAAGAGCAGGCATCGATCAATCTTCACATTCAAAATATACGCTGAAACACTTACGCACTGATGATGTTACCTCGCCTGGTGATGAAACGTTTGCATCCTAAATGCCAAGCTCGGCGAACATATCAATACCAAAACCTACTGAATATCTACTCAACTTACACAGATGAATCAGCTTGTTATATTTACCTTCGCTCACTTCCTGATTTAGCCTAAGTATTTGGCCATTATGCAAGAGGTCGAAACCTCGAAGTTGATCCAACCACCACCTGCGTATTCACACAATCCAAGTTGATGACGGTTCAGTCTGTGTGTAAACTGAAATTTTGTCAATCAGAAGCGAGGGGTTGACTCACACTTTCAACGACTTCATCCGCAAGGACTTACACTAGCAAAATCAACTGCTTAGGAGGGCCGAATACTTTGAGGTGACCCTGGTGTGATCAACCGATACAGCCATATGCGAGGGTTTTGGTTGAACTCTAAGGAAAATAGTACCTCTTTAGGACGAATTTGTGCTGAATACTTTGATTATTTTCCGCCCAACTGTACATGTCAGTCAGCTTGCGTAGTCCAATCAGGTGGGGTCGCATGGGATTCGTGAGGTCCACGTAGAAATCACTTGAAGGTAGGAAAACAGTGTAAGGACGTAACAGTGCAAATAATCGACACTGAGAATCAAGCTGTTTTTCAAATCAGGTCCGAGATAGTTAACCGATGCTACCTTACCCTGAACATTTGTTCTGTTTACGAGTGCGCGTGTGCATGCACTGTCAATTGTTAAAAACTACTGTCCTTTTCTGCTCCATGGTGTATTCACTGAGTTAGGGTACATTTAACAAGACTGCTCTACTTCTGTAATGACGCCATTTTCATGGTGCACTAATCATCGTCATTTATTTGAGATTTTTTCATTATGAGATCATTATCGAATTTTATTTGGTGGATTCCACGTTACCCGGTAAGTTGGATGGGTAATTGAACCGAAATGTGAGTTTCTGAGCTCCTGGTGTGGCTTCTTAGTCTATCTGTTGCTGCCTCTATCGCTGTTTTGAGTTCAAAGGAGTCCCAGATATTTCACCATATGATCTGTGTTAAGTTTCCAAGTCTGATGAACTAATTAGCAGTCACAGAAAATCAGTAACGCACCGAATGCCAGCCTCCTTAATTAATTCCACAAGACCAAGCCACTGTACTAAATCAGTTGCATCCAAACACCGCTTTTTTGATCAACCTCAGTTTAATTAATAATTCATTGTTGCGGTAATTCTTTCTTCGACAGATTGACAGATTATTGAACCAGTTTGCACATTGGAGTAAACATCGACCAGTTATCGGAACCACTCGTATTGATGATAGTCATATGTGCTGGAATTATCCATTTATCCGATTAGATTTTTGATGCACAAAATTGAAAAAAATTGTTAGCTGCAATAATGTTGTAAGAACTATAGAATCATTTGCACATGAATAGGTTTTGTTAATTTAATGAATTGAGGGTAGGCATTTTGTTCTCACCTTAACATGACTATGTAATCTGTTCTCTCACTTGCCTTGTTCGCATATTCTGTCCAGTCTCGGCAACAATGAAATTTCTGATGTACTAATTTAGAATCCGTTGAAAACGTCGTTAAGCCATCCGGGAAGTCCACAGAAACAGAAATCGAGTCAGTTACTACAACAATGAACACACTGTTCGCAATTGCTCCATTCTCGAAAAGTGCCATTTTGTGACCACAAGCTGGTTCACCTATTCAGGATCTATTAAAAGCTGTTCTGCCAGACTCCTGCAAAATAATCACCATCAAAGTGAATACAGTTCATTATCAGTTCCATGTCAAGGACCTGCAAATCAGTAAAGCATACGCAGACTGCCATCCCTGAAAGCGTCACTAGCAGATTTTTTTAAAATAAAAAATCGAAAACCCGGGATAAAATGCCTGAGAGTTCTGATCATACTAAACGGATTACCCTAAGTTATGGAGTAGAGAACTTATCAAGATGGATTAAACATAGCTCTGTTTCTCAATAACGCGGGTTTTTATGTGACGGTGAGAGAACACCAGTAAATAGTTGGGCTTTTGCATTCTGAAAGGAACACTAGTGAAGGATTACGTGCAGTCTGATAACGAAAAATCAACGCCCTCGAAGTGGTACCTTCTTGTTAACCATAGAAGCACCTTAGGCACATCCAAGGCAGTGAATGCACTCAAATTTTGCATAGCCGCACTGTGCGTTGCACCTTAAGAACCTCCAAGCTTCCCTTAGACTGTTAATGGAGACAACCAGTATAGCACGGTGGGTGGCCTAGTTAAACGCATACTGTACGAATCGAAGAGCACCACTGTCGTGGAAAAAGTCTTGAAAGTGACAAGGATGGACCAGTCCATAGAAAGTTGTTGTGGGCTGTTATAATTCGCGAACCCACCAAAGCATCTGATCCAGAACTTGAAACAAAAAATTCCCTCGTAAACCAGTGCCGAGATAAATCATCTGAATTTCTTGGGCACAGACGCGGGGTAGTATACAAGCAAGCCGGAGTAATCTATTCAGATAACGTTCGAAGGAAGAAAGGTGTGCCGTTGATAATACTTTGTGTAAGCTGGGAGTATCTGGTTGAGGCATGCACATTTCATATTAGTATGCATATTGCGTATCGTAATCTACGATCCACTTAACAAATTTGGCGTTCCTCTAAAACTGACGAAGTAGTAAAAACTCGTTAAATTACACCTAATTTAATATGACTTATCCGAAACCGGTAAAATGCGCTATCGTTGAATTTCAGATGTATCTACTTGTAAAGTAATACTTACTGTATCCAAGCCTATCACTAGCCGTCGCAAGCAATCATCCCTTTATGAATTACGTAAAGAGAGATTGGTTCACTTGAAGTAAAGAACAGCCCGGTAAAAAACTCGAATTAAGTCGATTAGTTAGCATTTCCTTAAAATGTTGACTAATTGTGTATGTTCAGATTTTTGACCGAAGGGGAATAGCATTTATAACAATCTATTTTTTCATGCTCCCACCAGTTGAGGTAATCAATAATAATTTTATTTCTCGCACTTCCAATTCATCCCCTCTTATTCGGCGGAAAGCCGTGAACGGACATCGTGGTAACGACTGTCCGGAAAGTAAACCCTGGCCTTGTCGTACACCGAACATTTGTCTATCATTTGCGCTGATTTGTGATGGAGAACCCGATTGTCCGGATGAGTATGATGAAGACCAGGAAATGTGTACCGCAAGTGAGTGTTACTCACCACTGTACTATGTAGAGTTAATATACATAGTCTGATTTAGCGTACCAAATTGTCCCGGTTGCTAGCGTGCAAAACGTGTTCGGATGTACATCGAGTGACAGAACTACTGATCAAACGTTGACTAGACCGAATTCAATTAGCATTGGCCGGATGCGCCTTGGGCCTATGGTCTAATTGTTTGGGATGAAGTGGTCGGAGTATCAAAGGGAATAGCGCATCATTTCCGTATGGTATTTTAACCTGGGCGCTCTGCTGTGTGTATATCGACTTGGAGTCAGGGGACAATAGGAACCTTTCTGTCGTAACTCAGCTTTTTGTGATCATCTTTTACCCGTTTTAAATTAATTCTACTCATGAGTATTAAGGGATTCTGATTTTCATACAGATTGAACATCAATAACTGAGCACAGGTGTCCCGTTCCCACAGGCTTTCCAGTCGGTCTTCTTTGAGAACAGGCACTAGACTCGAATTTTGCTCTCATTAGAGTTCATCAGTAGTATATTTCCTTGCCAACACGGTTACCTCATGAAAACGTGTTCGGAGTTCTAGTCCCACTTGTGGCAAGGATATGCACTACTGAAGAGCTGTAATGAGAACGAAACTCAATTCTAATGCTTCCTTTAGAAAGGGGCCAACTGGAAAGTCTATGGGAACGCGGTAGCTGTGATCAATTGTGGGTGATGCTCAACCTATATAATTCAACTCAATCGACATAACAACACTTAGGAAGTGCACGAAGATTCCACTAACAAACTTTAGCATAGTATTTTTTACTGACTTGCTCAATCAACTGTTGTCATTATCACCAATAACCAAAGACGAGGCTTTTTGACGAAGCAAATTGATACGTTTGTCCACTTACAGGCGCGCACGCACTGGGGTCGTCGCATTCGTCTAAGTGAATCGAATCGCAGCCAAAAGGGACTGTAGTATGTGCGTTCTACCGACCCGTATGAACATAGTAGAAAATCATTTATATAAACACTGTCAAGATTGGCATACGCGTCGAACCCTTGTGAGTATAGTTCCCTTTACTGTATCTGTCAATCCCGACGTCTCCTGCAGTGTTCCTTGTCCTCATTCACATCACACTGGCTCACTGATCACACTCAAAACTGCCAGCTTTCCAGTGATCTGAATCTACCTCCAAACCCGAAGCCTTCCATAATCCAGTTGTCATTTCAGCTTTTAGATCAAAGCGTAATGGGTCAGTCGAATCTAGAACAAAACCTTTAGATCATAAGGCGAATCGAAAGTGTAACGTCACTTTATTCAATAAAAATACCATTGTAAGTTGCAGAACAAAGTTTTACTGAGATTACAGGAAACGATGCCACAGTAGACTGAGTAAATTGGGTGTGCAGTTCAGGAAAGATATACCAAATGTCGAATTTCTTATCTACTGCCAGATGAAGAATATGCAAATAGATTCTTTCACTGAGAAGGCAAAGACATGATCGTTTCCTGTAGAATACCGTAAAATGTGACGAGACTGAAGAAAACGTTTGTAGTTCTCTAATAGCAACCGGTGTTTAGATTTCGTTACTGCTTAGTAACCTTTATTTTCAGATATCACCCCGTACCAGCTTGTGAGAGAGCATTTTTTTTGCCCAATGACTAGCCTCATCGACCGCACTGTACTCTAGTTCAACTGAGCACCTCTCTGTATTCAGTTCGCATCTACAGAAATGAAACAGTTCACCTATCATGTCGACCACCACACATAACGATGTAATATTCACCGATTATTCACAAACATGATATAAATGAAAACCCTACAAAAAGTACGGTAGGTTTCGCATTTACACAAGTTAATCAGTGTGCTTGTTTTGAAAAGAATCAACAAACTTGCATTTTGCTACACTTATAAGGCATCAGTATACATTTCCTTGTCGTTACCGTAGATTGACTCCAGTCCATGTTTCCGACAAGTTACCACATTAATCCCTCTGCCATTAGCCTCATAGTAGACACGACCAAAATATAACATCGAAAACGTTAGGCGAAATTAAGGTCGATCGATCTATTGTAGGTTGACCCTGGGAATTAGGAGCAACTACTTTCACTCACATTCCACCAGTGGTCATCAAACCAGAGATCAGAGGCACAGACCTTGGAAAGTGTTTTACGAAATTTGCATTGCAGACCACGAAAATAATCAAAATAATGAGGTGATCATTGTGAGAGGAGCCACTGCTTGAAGGAAGTATCGTGCATGCGAATATCTGAACGAAAAATATCACAGTGTAACCAACAAACTGTTGTACGTAGCTGATCATCAGACTAGCCTGTAACCTCTGTCACCTCTGTTAATAGTTGATACAAATCTGACGTAATTATCTGATGGTCATGGGTGTACTAGTTCCCCGAAGGGACCAGGGCGAGTGCCAGTGGACCTTCCTAGAGGATGGTCTTCGTTGGGGAGAAGGATGGCTCTTAATCACCACTACATGTGAAACCAGTAAGAGGCACATTCCGTGGTTTGAAACACTTGGTTCTCTTCATGAATTTGAGCATAGCATTGAGAAGACGGACACCTGTGAGTGTTAACATATCGTACTGACTCCTCAGTAAAAAACAACAATAACTGGGAAATATCTTGCTTACATAGAACTTGTTTCGTACTTATAACGTAGGCTTAAGGCGGTTAATCGCAAATATTCCACCAAAACTTAGATACGCAGATTGTTGTGATAATTTGTTGTCCTGAATGTCAATTCTAGGTTGCGCCGATGTCCTGTGTCCAATAGGTATATGGCGCTGAAGGGAGCCGGAATTTTGCGTGGTCCCAAGAAGAATTAATCAGACTGTGTGGCCACACTTTTCACACATTTTGACGAATATTCTTTCAACCAGAAATTGCTTACCTTTCAGTCCTACCGACGTAACTTTCGTTAAAGTAGCACATGAATCGTTTAGTGCGATGTGAGTTAGTAGCAGTAGATTTTCCTACCCCTTTATTGAAAATAACTGTAGCTTATAAGTTCGTTTGTGGATTACAATTTCAGCCACAAAGCTGGCTCGCCTAATTGTTTGCGACGAGAAGTTTTTTAGTTTGAAGCAAAGAATTGTAACTTTTGGCTGGTTTTTCCAATTAGGCCTTCCTCTTCCCGATCGTAGAAACTTTGTCTACCACTATACCTTATTTGCTGTGTTTACTGGTAAATCACAACAGATATACATTATCACGCGACGTGGTTGTGAGTTATCAAACTTCGCCGGCCAAACATTCCAGTAAACAAATACGTTTAGGGTACACAAACACTGTTCTAACTGTTGCCGAGTGTGATATCTAGTCTGGGATTGTAAAGTGTCAAAATTGTCCGCGTTTCCTGAGTTTCGCTGAGGCGGTTACGATCAGCTGTTTCAAGTCATATTTATGTGTACGTAAGCTATTATGTGCAATATTTGAACTCCCATGGGCTTGTTAGTTCTACACCATATTCCTCATCGCATTTGCCGTCTTATTTATTCACCTCCACCCCACGAGTGCTATGTATATATCTGGTTATTGTTATTTTGTACAGGAGTGACAGTTAAAGATACTACTGCCTACCTACCTATTGAGATGTTCATGTTCTGTGATATTCAAAAGGTTGTTACGATCCTGTGAACAGATGTTGCTGAATTTCATGCAACTCGATGATATTAACAATTAAGCTTATTATCTCCGTATATTTTAACAGCAAAACAGTCTGGTTTATAGCGGTATCCATATTTGGCCGGTTTTGCTCTTTTTCGTTATGTACCAGAGAGAAAGTACAGACAGCAAGGCTTAACTACAGATTGCGAGTAACTGGATCACATGGATGTGAAATGAGGTCCTTAAGCTACCACTGTTCTGTGATTTGCAGAGCGATAGAGCAACAGTCGTGACGTTCAGTTGCGTTAACTGACGAGACAGTGGTCCAAGCAGGTGTGGATAAAACAGAGCTACCTGCGGAGTGTCCAGAGCAGGTTAGACTTTGGATTTCAGGGGATCAAATTGTCATTATAAACGTCGTAATTTTTCAGGAAAAAGCGTAGACCGAAGTACCACTAGGAAGATAGCCTACTTTAAGCCATAATTTGTCACAAACACGCAACAAGACTTGACGGATCTGGACTTTCTAGAGTGGTGATCTTCCTTCAAACAAGGCCCCATCGTATATGTAGTTCAAATTTTTGGTGACAGTGGCCGCTATCTTGGTTCGGATGGAAAACATGAGATTCGGAGGTCAGCTTTTGTAACTACACTTTGCATACAGTGGTTGTACGCTCCACCTTTGTTTCATTTTCACGATAAATAATCACACGCTAAGAGCCACCTAAAAAAAACACCTTGGTGTCTGAAAACGTACTAATCGTTCAAATTGAAAATCACTCCCAGTTGACCGCAGATATCGCATTCCCATAGACTTACCAGTCGGCCCCCAATCGAAAAGAAGCATTAGATTAGAGTTTCGATTTTGTTAAAACTCATTAGTAGCGTATATCTTTGCCATGGCTAGGACTAGAGCTTTGGCGACGGTTTTGTGAAGCAGTCCAGTTGACCAATGTGCTAATGGCCTCAAATTAGGTATGAATGAATAACCATATATGAACAATCAGCTACATTCAATTGTGAGTAACACGTTTCATGATGACTGGGAATGTCACCATTCACTGATCTACACTTCCTACCATTGAACAACAAGTTAGCTCAAAGCCGATTTGTGTTTTAATTCTAGAGAATAACTCATCTGCTAAGTCATATATTGGTGACTAAATACTTTTTTGTTTCTACACAGCTAACTAGGTTATATTAGATCTCACTTATGACTCACATTACGATATTTGCATTAACCTCGTGTATGCTTTTTTCAATTAGAACTCCGCCCAGCAGAAGAGCATCTTCAGGGTTTCATTAACAAATACAGGAAATGGTTGATTCCCGACATTCTTGGGGAGGGCAAACCAGAAGAATTGGCCACGAAATTAGTTGGTAAGCTCACCAGCCATGTTTCGCAATTCATGATAGATGTACACGAAGACATGTGTTTTCTTGCATACTCATTGAAATTTCAGTTTTACTGTCCTGCGGAATATAGAATTCATCAGAAAACCTAATGGGAACACAAGACTTTTGGGCTATACTGAAAAAATTATCAGAATTCGTTCCGAAAACCTATTCTTTTTAGGCTGAGAATTACGATAGGTGAACAAAGAAAACTGCCAGGTTTTAAACTTTGTTTATAAGAATGTTGCAGCCATCAGATGCGTACAGTAACCAGTGCTCATCGTCACAATGAAACCCGTCACAGTGAAACCCGTCACAAGAAACTTTGCTGGAAAATGCTGTTGTAGAGTGCAGATTAATTTTCTTTCGGTTAGTTATTTTGAAAGAGTAAACCGACTAGAGCAATACGCGGACAACTTCTGCGTCGGTTGCATAGGTTCCTGTATATTAGTTCAGCGAGCCCCTCCCTGGTTGTACAGTGTCCTCAGGGCGGTTCACTGAATTACGTAACCGTTCTCACGATCAGTCAATGTTCGCCGTTTTAGCAGACTAGTTTTCGATCAACATTCATCTCAAAAGCCTATTCAGGGACCTGTTATATTGGCCTTGGAAACGTATTTGATCCATCTTCGAACCATGCAAACAGCACATCAGACCGAATGGGTTGGGTAAAAGCCTGTATAAATTCATTTGTTAACTCGTTTGAGCTGCTGTAATCCACGCTAGAAAGACGCTCAGCAAATGACCGATGTTGACCAAAATCGTTCGTGCAAGTTATCATTCTGTCTCAACTTGCAACTAATTATTATAATGTGGTGTTTGCTTAATCCCCGCAGACTTTGAGTGGTGGAGAATTAGCAACATGCTTTCTTTCGAATATCTGTAGTTCTTTAGGTCACTCGTAACAGTCTTTGAAGCATCTCAAAAGCAACCATGGACGTGCGGTTATTCAGTTGGATCTTGCGTAGTAATTTTCCGTACACGCTACGTCACACTTCTCAACTTAAAGTGTAATATTGTGTAGCCGTCAACATGAAGCGCTTCTACCATAAGTACACTTCAGCACTTTCCCAACAGTGGTTCTTGTTAACAACAGTGCTCTGATGATGGGCGATAAGACAACAGTTTTTGAACTCACTGCAGCTGTCCCAATCCAAACGATGGGCAGCTGATCAGAAAATCTTAGATAATACACTACTAACAAGTTTAACAGTAGCACGTGTTTCGACAGCAATTAACGACGCAAGCGTTAAACAAAACCGTTGTCTCGACCACGATTTGATAGACTGTCAACTAAATCGAATAAATTTATCGTCTTATGATGAAATACAGTAGGAAACTGACTGGGTCTGGAAAATAACCCTTGTTGTATTTATGAAATCCGTTTTATATAATCAGTGTACAAATGTCCAGAAAAGTGAGGATTTCAAATATTCTTCTATCACTTCAATTCTCTTTGGAATCAGAAGTATACTTCATCGTCATATCAAGCGAATCTATCTTACTGTCACACTGACTGTTAGACGTCGGAACCAACGAAATTCACGTAATGTCAGCCGTAAAAATACCTATCAAGCTACTTAACTAAATTATATTTCGTCACTGTGGCATGCAAGCTGGTGTGGGTAAAACAGGGCAACCTGCGGAGTGTCCAGAGTAGGTTAGACTTTGGATTTCAGGGGATCAAATTGTCATTATAAACGCCGAATTTCTTCAGGAAAAAGCCTATGCCAAAGTACCACTAGGGAGGTGGCCTACTTTAAGCTATAAATTGTCACAGACACGCAACAAGACTTGACGGATCTGGATATTCTAGAGTGGTGTCAAGCTGACTCTTACGGGAGCTTGGTCAGATTATCGGAGATAAACGAGTTATACTCGTTGTACAGAATACGAGCTATTCAGAATCAGTGATATATAATCAGACATCTGCAGGATAGTATTTAAGGACAGTGCACACTAATGAGTAACAAACCAGCAGGGAAATTAGTGCTATATTTTTCTGTCAATTCATCAAGCTCTACAAATTTCAATACCGTAAGGCTTCTTACAGATTATTGATAAAATGGAAGAGAGTAAAAATAACAAACAAGTAGACGGTCCAGTACAGTTGGAGATAGATACTGCAGATTATCACGGAATCGAACAGTGGATAATTCACATTTACTCATAGGATGAACGAAGTATTTTCGCGGATTTAGCAGGTTACAAATTTGGGTTGTTGCTGGGACTGATAGCCCGATATAAGTCATGAGGAAGCATATCCTGCTGATAAGATGAGTCCGATAAAACTCAGTTTAGAAAAGGCCCGTTAAACTCGGACAAATATATCTGTTTGGTTTATCGAGGTAAGGTGTATGCAGGCCTCCGCAGATAACAGCAATTGGATAACCGATTCAGATTACTGGTAAAATTCACTAATATTTAACACGTGCACCGGCAATACACTCAGGTTTTCAGTGACTTCAGTTGCGTGTTACTTACAAGGATTGGAAAACCTATCAATCAGTCCCAGAGTTTAGCTATATGGACATACTTTCCAAAATTCGAGTCAACCAGAGGTTGGTGAACCGTTTATATCAACTCTCGCGAAAGTTGTATTGTTGAATGCTAGTAACCAATCGGACAGAATCACTTACACCAAAATTGACTGATTTTGATTCTACTAGGAGCAGGAATGAAATACCATTTCAGTTTGTAGATCAGAAGACAGACAACAGTACCTACTGGTATGTGACCCAGAAAGTGCTACCCGGACAACTGTATGCTCTATATTTTAGGGATGAACGGTCTTGAAGCATACTGACGTTGCACTCTGCTTCTTTTCATAATAGAGAGCAAGACCATTGTGGACTACGCAAAAGCTGCTCACCTATCTAAAGAACAAATTCGACGGCTGGTTGATCTGTTGATGGGCGTCAAAAGCGGAAAGCAAATCATGCTGCACATGATGGGGATGCCGTTGGGCGCGTGGAGCGAACTGTATGTGCTGTTTTACCGAATCTACTTGAGTGGGTTTTTGAACAACGTGGAACAGTTGCAAACGGACAGTGATGAACAGGAGGCACAACATCAGAATAACTATTGGACGAAACGCAATTTCAATGTGTACCGCGATTTCAGACATATGTATGGTCCCTACCAACGTCCGATGTACTACTGAAGCTAATCGCCCAGTGTGTCATCGCAGAGTTCTTTATAGTAGCAAAGTTATGTTTTCCATCTGCAGAGAATTCACTTGAAACAGCTTAATTCAAAAAATCATTCATAATCACTTCATTCAAGATGCATGTTGAATTCTCCCATCTGATTTGATTTTTAATTGGATTGGCATGAAGTGCTGAGAGTATATATGAGACAGATCATGGCTAGAAGATTAGGGGTAACCATCCGGTCATAGAAAATATGTAGAAGGTCTGTTGATATTGATAACAATGAGTATTTTCACATTATGCACTGCCTCTCAAAAAGACCGTGACTTCTCGTAAGAGATTCAAGGCAGTTTTCGAGTGACTGATAAATTCTCAATTACGTATGTTCACCTGCAACAAGTATCACGGAGCTTGCTGGAAAATTGCTATAATAGGTTTTTCCGCTGGTTGAAATCGGTTCCATTTCAATTTGACGGATTCCAATTGGGACCCAACTATCCGCAATAACGTTCTATCCTAGTTGGTGCGTTAGATAAGCAGTCACATATGGCATACGGAATACTAAAATGTTCACAAAATAGATCTTTTCGAACGGACCTATGGATTTCATTTTGAACACGCAAGCTAGCATAAGTCTTATCTTGATAACCTCTGAAATGAGTCTGAAAAGACTACATATTTCAGCTCAAAACACAAGATTCGTCGATTGATTCCACATGGTTCAGATAGACGTCCTGCTGGTACACAATTTGCCTTACCTGACCAGGCCACTGATGCTGATTTTCCAACTGAAATTACCAGCCAACCACAAGCAGGTTTACACTTAGTGACTTGCCCAATTTCACTATACTCATAAGAGTTACGAATGTTTTTTATATCAAAATCGAGCGATCGCCATTCTTCAAGTATATTTACATATTGGGCCACTATGTACAAGTGTAAAACCGCTTATCAGTGTGTTCCGAAGGAGTTACCGTCCTCTGAAGCAAATTTCACAATGACGATAAGATTGAGGGATTAGCTCAGATCTAAGTGAAGGAGATCTGGTAGTAACAAAGCATGTTCCAAAGGTGATGAACGAAACAATTTCTGGGCTCCGTCTGGAGAACCATCAGACATTGAAGCTTCGCGTCAGATGCATACCAAAAATGATCCGAAGAACACAATTATTCATCTGCAAAACAAACGTTTGAACTCACTGACTGGACACCGAGGGTGTTGACAAACAAATTACGTTGAATTTGTGGACAATCTGGAAAGCTTTCTTCAAATCAGGATTTTGATTTGGTCGGAGTTGACATGTAAATTGATGAAACTGTCTGTTACCTACTCATGAAGCTATCCAAAATGGTTTAACACAAAAACAGGTAAATTTTCATGGACCAATAATGAAACAAATCCTTCCGTGTCATAGTTCGAATTCGGATAATAAATCAGTTACCAGATGCATTAGACTGTACGGTTAACTAACTGTTTAAGAACCTTCCAACTTACATGTCATACATAGCATCGCCACCATCGACTACCTGATAAGACTGTTTCCACCATGCGTGCACAACCTGTTCACATTTTCTGATATTCCGTTTTTCGAGGGAATCATATCGTGTCTACAGTAGACCAACCTTTAACACTTCGAGACTTCATTTCAAATTACACATTTCTGCAGAACTAGGTCAAATGCAAAACAGTATTCTCCTCAGACGATCAGAGTCGTCTGATCAGTACACATATATGACCACCAAAACATACTGTTCCATAACCTGAAAGAATAAAATCAGTTGGTACATCATAACAAAACATAGTTGACTTACATAGTTGTTCAACTCAACCTACATGTGACCATAATATCACAAGGTCAACAAAAGGATTGCCAGATAGGAGACGCTGGTACCAAATCGAGCTAATGTGATCAGTGAAACATCCGTGTCGTGACAACACGTAGTCCATGTGTCAGAGCTAAGCGGGGCAGTTTAAAGAGCTATCGAGTAGTGCTGAAGTACATCGGCTGAACTCACTAAATAACAGATAGAATGTTGGCAAACACTACGTGATCAACATCTTACGTGTGACTGGCAGTCACGTTAATCTTCCAACTCGACCCATGACAAAGTGGTATTTGCACTGAAAACTGAGCTTGAAAAATGACTGGCTTCCCTGAATGTGTTCATTCGATGCGGCACTCGTGGGGCTGCTCAACGTGTAGTTTGGAGCAGAGGCTTGAAACAGCCAGTATGTATGAGCTCAATTGATTTCGCTGCACCGACAAACTGTTTGACTAACAGTCATGAGAATATTCAGAGAGGGTGCATTTTTTGATCATTTATCATTGTTGCGCAGTGGAGACAGTTTTGAGCGGAACAATGAGGAGTTGTTGGGAGATCGTAGCGGCAATCGACACTCCTCGGTCAACGAATGCCACTATAGGCAGGCATGCTACTAACTGCGTTGAAAAATGGGAAACTTGGCCTCAGTGAATTGCATAGAATTCTATCTATTGTCAAAATGTCAATCGCCAAGGAATCCAGTGAAACCTGTCGACGTTTTGCCGGAAGCGACCTCGTGCCTGACACGGTTTGAGTGTTACACCATACTAAATCACCCTCTTTCCAACTGAGAAACTGAGAAACACCTCGTTCGTATGGAGGTTCATGCTGGTGAATCGGTAACCATAATCAGCGCCGTCTTCGTTAAAAATGTGCCCGAAACTTTCGAAGGTCATTTACATCTGTGCACGCATACTGTACAGCCGAGTCCAGTGCTGGAAAAGTGCACTTTTTGTGTCCAGTTTGATAGCTAAATCCGAACCTTAATATTGTGTGTCGTGGCTCAGCATTATCCAAAGCCACCCGATCGGAATTGGATCAAGAGTCTACCAGGCACGTTAGAACCCGTAAAAACGGTTGGAGAACAGTCGAATTCTAAAGACTCTTTGCAAATTGTTTCCGCGTACCCGAAGACAAACTTGGCAAACTAAATAGGTTTCAAGTCAGCATTGAACTTATTCTCCAATCCCAACTCTACTTCTTCAAAGCAAGGATCGTGTCTTATTTTCTGAGGACAGACGTCGAGGAGGAACCAACAAGATTACAAAAAATAGGTGCAATTATTTCTGTGCAACATTGCTAATAGAAGCCTCAACTGTTCATGGTATCGAACCAAACGGATATGTGGGAATCTGGAGCATTTACAAATTAACCGTGAACAGCATTCCTTTACTGAGAAAATACTCCATGTTCGCTGTTATAAAAGCTCAGGTCAATAGCTTGGATGAACAACAGAACGACGAACGCGCAACAGAAGTTGAGATGGAAAAAACCGCAAAAAATTGGCCCCGGGGGACAACGTGATTGAACTCGCTAATCGCCATCAGATCAAATCGAAAGATAAATGATCCACTCAAAAATGTGTGTATTGGAAAAATGTTACGAGTTGTGTACAAATATTTTCGAATCAGAAGGTTGAAGAGGGACTACTAAAAATGGTGAAGGTCACTAGGTCACCAGTGAAGGTGGAGGGTCAAAGGTCGATCAAGTACAAAACATTGAAGATCATCTCTGCACTATTCCGAGAACTTCTGCTCATTCTGACTATACAAAATCGTTTCCTACCGGGAGAAATGGTTTCTTGATGACAAAATGGGGTTTCCTAACATGTGTATAAGGGACTCGTAGGGAAAACTAGCCAGTGACGAAAAAGTGTCAAAGACTGAATTTATTCTTGTCTACTTTGAACTGAAACCTGAGAACTCACCTAGTGTTTGCATCATGAACACTATGCACATAGGCATTTTTCATTACGGTGTTATCCTTCCGATTTATTTTGATTCTGACAGTTTTCCAGCGGATTATAGTCAATGTCGTGGAGGTCGTTCTTGTCGTTTATATGTAGTTAGATGATAGCTTTATGTTCACAGTCGAAGTATCGCTGCAGTTCAGTCGTGTCTGACAGTGACGACGTTCAGCAGCGCGCACAATCCCAATTATTCCAGAGCAAAAGTAGAGCCAATTTCACCGTCCATAGACCTGACTGTTGGTAATGGGAAGCACATGGCGCAAAGCGTTTATTCGTTGGGCCGGTAGCCTTCTTGAAAGATGCAGAGGGGCGATTAAAAAGGTTGATATTCAAGAAATTGAACGAAGAAAGCTCGACATATCGACTGGATGTAGTGTCTCAAAAGGACAGTAGTAGCATTAAGCCGTCAAGACGATGCAATGTCAGGAGTAATTTTACATTGGGACCCAGCTGGAACATCAGATATCGAATTGTGCTCGGATCGTATAGTTAAGACTGCACTAGGTCAAGTCAACCGGCAACATGAATGCCAGAAGCCTGGTCGGAAGGAGCTAATATTGAGAAAGTAGGGCAATATAACCGTCTAACTGTATCAAACAGCATCATCCCACTTGGCTAAGTGAGGGCTTAGTGGAAGTCATCAACAGCTCTGACCTAGCACACACTGTCCACACTGGCCACTAGACTGTGACCAATCAAGTATTTGCAGTGTTCTATCACATATCCGCTAAATTCCTAACATGTGTCTTCTTACGGCAGATGTGGACAGCATCCAAAAACGTGTATGCAAAAGTAATTCATGTAGACTACTCGCTCATCTTAGTCTGATTGCAATCGGTTAACTCACAGTTTAACATACGTAAGCCACGCCTCTGCACACCTTAATCTACTCTCTCTCTCCTTACAATTGGCTGGCTTCCATCCTCCACATGGGACCTTCATCCATCTGTTAACCTCTCCACCTGCTTCATCTGATTCAATCTTTTGGTTCTCGTTGCCGTCTCATTCGGTCTCAGCCGGAATAACACATTGTACACACATGTTACTAATTCGGCAAATGCTCATTTTAGAACTGCAGGGCTCCGACTGTCCGATAGACCTTACTTTCGACAGGGGAATCCTCACAGCCATTTCGGGCTTTTATGGTTCTGTCGACATTGTCACCCGAAGAAGGGTTCACTGCAAGAGACATATCAAAAAAGGCAGTGCTGAAACGACTCCCTTGAAACGTACCCATAAGAGTGGCTGAGGCACTCACAAAAATTGATGAGCAGTGCCTCAAGAGGCTTGAAAGACGAGTGTATAAAATGTGTCGTGGACTCATGCGAAGAATCTAGTATGGATGGAAATTCAACATTGCAGATTATGCTGGGATGTAATCTATGGCCACCTTCGGCTAAACGGGAGGCTGTAAGTGTTTCACCTGTGGAATTCAGGACAGCTGATTACAAAGTTGTTAATCACACATTGCGTGACATACATTACCGTGAAATATTTACTTAAAGAAAATTCATATCGCAAAAACCAACGCCAATTAATCAATTCACCGCCGTTTTGGGATCTAACATGGCGGCCGTTGAAATCTTTATAGACCGATGTCTTTCACAATGACAGAGTAAGTAATCCGAAAATGGCGGATAGCTTCACTCCGTTTTTTGACAACACAGCCTAGTTGGCATCACTCTTCCTATGTCGGTGTGGAGTAGTTGGGCGCAATCGAAGTGATAGTAGACCAGATAGTTGTGGATACAGCTGTACAATAAGATGTGCCGGATTTAAGACAATAGCGATTTCATAAACCACAAGTAGCGACTGATTTTTCGTGTTGCTGGTATGATATAGGGGAAGGAAATGCCAGCGGATATCTACTAGTAATACGACTCAAAATTTGTGAGTTCTAACGAAGCACTTCAATGGTAGACTTAGACGTATCAGACCAGAAAGATGCAAGTGGCATGTTACCATGTAGTATAGGATGATGTTTCGATCCACCCTAGGATGGCAATAAAAGCGAAGTATGCGGTCAGCTGATAAGGTTCAATCAGTGAACTGGAAACGCAGAGTGCGCAGAAAAAACGATGAACAATGAGACTCTGTTGATATTACTGGTTTAACTATTAGGAAGATTTAATGACTCGTTGGAGGAGTCGTTGATAGGAGATGATGTTGATTTGGCTTCTACGTTGCGGAAAAACTACTCTTGTTTGGAAGGAGAACTAAACCTGAGGTAAAGGAAACCCACACTGACGGCTACACGGGACGGTGGAAGTGGGCTAATTACCTAGCGCAAGTATATGAAGGATGATGGACAAAAGATTACCATTACAAACTCACAGGAGCAGGTAAATTAGAAAGGTAACTTCAAGATAAGCGATGTTGTGCAAATAACGATGCAGGTAATTCCAGAGTGCTACCTTCGATCTGACAACGTGCTTTCTTTAGGTGACGCAAAATGTAAATCGAAATCAGGCGTAAGGAATGTAACAAACATTTTTCATATGATTATAAATAAGAAGATCGCTAGAAGAGCGAAGATATACATTATGTGGTAGGCCAATCAACACGGGTAACACGTTCAGCTAATGCCGATAATCAAGACCGTATCAACGAGACAGAGAAGCATCGGGGACGGTATACAGCTGAGAGAATTTTGGAGACGAGCGATAAAGAAAGCAAATTGGAAGATTGATTGGTACCAGCCAGTGTTGGGAATGTTGAATACCCCAAAAACTGCCCACTTAATCGGTATTAAACATTTATTACTTTTGTAAATTCGAACTCATCTATTACACCATCATTTTTATTTCTTGCGCCGATTTACACATTGGACGCTAATTCGCCTGTCATCGACCCAGAACGCCTTTCATTGAACACTGAACATTGAATACTGATCACAGAATATTGAACATTGTTCACCAGGTCGCTTGACGAGCTATCAATACGCAAGAGCTGTGCTTGTAATTTGTCTTCGGACTGAGACGGAAAAAGCTCTCTTTCTGGAGACCAGTGTCTTTCTTTCGTGGTCTGCTTGGGGATCGGCTCTTCGGGGTAGGACAGCGCGCAGAAATCGTTCCAGCTCAATTGTGTTCGCTCGGATTATCCGTGATATAACATTTTCGTAGAGATCGTTACAGCTTGGTTGCATCCACTCGGTCGTTCCGCTTTATAACAGGCTGCCGTGTAGATATTCCACAAATCAGCTTAATTGTGGGCGTGTAACTAGAACTCTATCGACAAGGTGCGTAATATTCGAGGAATTGTGCAGTGTTTATGTGCTAGTAAGTGCTTCCTCGAGCATTCTTGAAACATCCTAAGTTCCGCCATCAAAATATGCGATGTGACTGTTCACTTAAGCTAGGATTTCGAAGGTAAAAAAATCCGTTTTGGGGATTAAACTCACAGTGGAAGACTAAAGGCCACTAGGAATTATGCGTGTTTATTGAATCAGATAAATTGTCCCAAATCAATTAGGAGTGTGTGTTTATTTGGCCACATGGCAGTCCTCTAAGCGAATGGTTCGACGAGATATCAGTTGTTTATTGATCAAATTAACCAACGAAGTGACAGCCGTAAAAATCAAAGTTAACGCACAACAGCGTTGAGTGAAAGCCGTTGTTTCAAAATGTACGCGGGTGATCGGAAATTTCACCACCCTCATTCGTTGAGGAAACTATCAATAAAGGTAGCCCTCCTAGAACACAATGGGAAATCAATTGTCGCCAAATTATTCGAGACGTTCATTGTGAGAATGAGTGACGGAATTTAGGTTTAGACAAGTGCTGTGAGAAATTAAGACATACGTGAGGGAGGAGTAGTAGAGGTGACGTTTGAAACTTGGTAGTGAGAATGGTCACTGAATTAACGGATGTGTCGAAGCCCCCCGTGTCACATTCAACTGGGAGTTACTTATGACTATTTACTAGTTGGCCCTTTTAAACATAGAACGTCATTCCTCAACGGTCATCATCATCATAGACAGCAACACATCAGTGGTTTACACCAATGCTTAACTGCCAC
>QNGE01000898.1:171451-211392 GCA_008508345.1 Paragonimus westermani
AGAGATGCCAACCATCTTCCAACCCCCAACCTGGAGGACCAGGAGACTGTGGTTTGTCAGACCTCTACCTGTTGGCCTGTCTGGTATGAGTAACTCTGTCCAGTTTAGCCCAAAAGGTCATCGAGATGCGCAAGCCGCTAAACGAACTGTAACAGCACAGTGTTTTTCAGCTCACAGAGTAGCAACCAAATTCCCATTGGGAAAGTTGTTCACGGACATTTCTGTGGCGAAGGCTGAAAAAGATTAGTTTAATACAGGTATTCATGAATGTGGTGTTTGTAATCTATGATTCAATGACATTCTAAGCGTGGTTAGCAAACACGCTAACATAACCGATAACTCCACTCTTACATTGGTTCATCTTAACGTAACATTTACGCCGGAAGCTGAGCATTGCATTGGAGTGACCTTCCGGGTGTGCTTTTGAGGAAGCAGTGCCAACGAATCAGTTCAGCATAAGACTTATACAGAATAAATATGGAACAACAATGTTGTTCCATTGAGGCAAAAAAAATAGACTCTGAGCTACTTGACTGTCAGTGAGACGTGCATAGAGGAAAGGACTTTCAATGAGCTCCTCTCTGTGCGTATCGTCTTTGCAGATTGGCTAGCCGGAATGATTCGCAGACAAGTCTGTGCAACGTAGTGAGAACAAGGGAAAGTGCCGTGGGTAAGGAAGAGAACGAACTAACTACAACGATCATCAGCCGGTCCGATAGTGTTATTAATAGTTTCTTACATTGCCAAACCACGCAGCTGTTTTCACCCACCTCCAGCGATGTGACTACGGTTAAAAGATGCCTGATTCTGTGGAAAAAAATCATGTGGGCCGTACGAGCAAAAGGTAATCTGTAAGTACCAGTGAGCACCATTCAGCCCCCGTTACGGCAACCTTCCATAGAGCAATTGTACAATACCTTGTTGATATGAAGCACGTTGTCATCCCAGTCATTGATCATCCGAGCCAACCGAAATCAATCAAAGTTGTAAAATGCAAAATCCTCACCAAGACTGCCGAGGCGATCCGGATTCGATTGAATGGTCAACTAGTGTACCCGAGAAAACCGATTAAATCTTGCAATCATCAAGGCTTACAACCCACATCGCGACCAACCAAGCAATCACGGTTTCAGCTGCGTCACAATTACGTCAAAATATTACTAACATTTGTGTCTGTGATGTGGTTAGTATCAAGTCGGTCTTTACATGTAAAACGTAACATATTTTGTTTGATGACACCAATCGAAAACGAGTTTGTTTGCTACGATGTTATGTTTAAAAACAAGGTTTTGGCAATAACGATTAACAGATCGTCGTTTTAATCGCTGCAGATCAACCGGAACCTATAAGTAGCGCAGAGGATTGTTTGAAAGATGAGAGTTTGAAGTAGCAGAGAACAGAAATAGGAACAAGTAAGCTAGATACAAGCTACTAGCTTATGCCTAGCTTACTGCGTAGAATCATGAGTTGACGTCGAAGTGTCCACCAGTGGAATCCAAGTGGAAAATGCAGTACTTCTTTCAATCTAGTCCAAACCGTGTGAAAAGTGCATGGCGTGATATATGACAAGTGAGAAGCAGAGAAAACGTTTCACATTAAGATTCCTAGCCGATTCGAGATCAACATCCTCGTGTTGTGTTTGTTGCGTGGCCATCCACTGGCTTCGTTCAGAGCTAAAGTGGCACACAAACATCGGTTTTTAGCAGACCAGAGGTAATTAACATGAAATTGCAGGTTGCATAGCTGTTTCTTTGAATGAAGCAGACCGGTGCTCATGCACGGCACAAATATTCGACTACTCATACTGTTTTTGGAACATACTGCAAACAGCCGAAACGGAGGAAGTTTATTTACACACTAGTATCTATTTGGCCACACCTCCCAGCAGTGACAAAAATATGGTCATTCATAACAAACGTGCAGTGTCCGACCGTAGCCATCTTTGTCCAATGTGTGAAGGCAGAATTAAAAATAAATACAACCGTCCGAAATGTTATGCAGTAAGGATGAGACCAGACTAAACAAAACAACGGAAGTCGCAGTAGATACCTAGTGAAGGAGATGTAACAACTGGTATTCATCGGGTCTGTCTAACGCGTAAGTTTAAGAGGACATCGAGAAACCCAGTTCCAACAACACGACAAAGCAGTCCGTTGAAAAAGAAGGACTCTGTTCACAGTTAAGCTCATACAACAAAAATTAACAGAAAGGACAGGTGTGAAGTGGCAGCAACTGATAGAAGACTGGAAGGATGTAGTTTCACGACTGCAGCACAGCCAGAATTCATCGATTTCGAAATGGATGATAATGGTCAAATTGAAAACGGCCTCGAAAAATTTGCAGAGTCTGTTGTCACTTGTAACACTGAAGTGGAACAACAGTCTGATGCTGAGGAGGATAGCGACTGTGTAGAGGAGGAAACAACCAGTCTGACAACATAGTTCATGTCTCATTCAGCACTTGAACCATCACTGACCGGTTGTGATGAAGCGGACTGTCGCAACGGAGACTCCGTGTACGGTGACCAAGGCAGCTGGAAGCAAGCCCTTTGTAACGGTGCGCAATGAGCCCCCGGGGACTCGTCGAAATATTGGAAGACCTAAATGAATGAAAGGGATTAAAATCAGAAAGCACACGAACAAGAACCAAGTAGCAAGCTTTAAAAGTGGACCAGGGGCGGGTAAATGGTACCAACAGTGAGAACTACCACGGGATTGTCAATTACAAGGTTGAACAAAACGGTTAGGAAACGAAAACTGGTAGGTGTAAGCATTTCGTATTAACTGGTCAGTACCAAATTTACAATAACATGAAACGATTTTTTTATATCGAACAGCCAACTGCTGTTGACAACGTAGGGTGGTTTAAAACCAAAACCACTGGCATAGCTAATGAGTTTCACTTGACTACGATCAACGGCCGGTGTGTTATCACAAAGCAACACCTACAATCAATAAGAGGAGTTTAATAAAAAAAATGTCATAATACTTAGGTCAAGCAAGGGCTCCGAAGAAGTCATTTTAGACAGAGACGCGTATGTGCAAAAGATGCTATCAATATTAGTGGGCCAACGGAAGTTTCAGCAAATAGACAAAATGGACAATATAATCGAAATAGAAGGTGGCGCAGGAAGGCGTCTTCAACCTATTTTACAAATAGGCATAACTGACGCGACATGAAGTACAAATCTCTTGAACCGTGTGGATCATCGACACCTCAACTCTATGGCCTCCACTAAGTCCGGAATGCTGCTTAGGTCTATTCTGGCAATGACTAGTTCTCCAGACCATAAATTGGCACACTGGTTAGTTACCATCTTAACGCCATTAAAACAAAAGTTTCAGATATATTCTGTCAAAGATTCTTTTGAGATGATCAGTGACTTGGACGGAATCAATTTTGCTAATGAGTTGATGTGCTCCATAGACGTTCAGTCACTGTTCAGGAACGTTCACTACACGAAACGATTGATTGTATTTGTGAACTCACTGAAACCAGCAACATTACTTTGCCTCTACTGATTGATATTCTGAAGGGAAATTTTACTAACATGCATTGAAAACGTCAACTTCCGTCTTCTTGACCGGCGTTACCGTCAAACAGATGGGGTAGTCATGGGAATTCTACTGGAGCTCATCTTAGTAGACTTTTTCATGTTAGGGGTTGATTAGGAGTTAGCCACTGACATAGCAAGTCTATCATACTACAAACGCTACGTTGATGATGCACTGGTATTCAGTCGTTCCGAACAGATAATAGATAACCTAGTGGGACGCTTAAATAATTGTCACCATAACCTGAAAGTGACATGTGAATCTGAGGTTGATTATTGTTTGCCGTTTCTAGACATATTCAGATCACCGAGAAGAAGGTTCTGCTAAAAGAGCCATTAATAGGAAATCCACGTGATCCGGTCAATATTTCAACTTTAGTGGTCCATAACAAACGCGCACTAGTAAGTATACTATTCACACGAGCAAGACGAGTCTGCACACAGGATAGTCTTGCGAAGGGATTAGACCTGATCACGTCTGCACTACAATCTAATGGATATTCGAAAAGGTTCACAGAAGGGCACAGTAGACCGAAACCCGCTTCCGAACAGGTGGCCACGGTGAGTAAAAAGGTTTATATCGAACTGTCTTGTAAAGTTGACTATGACACGCATCAGACAAGTCAAAGACTAATGAATTCAATCAAACGAACAACTAACGCAGCGGAACTCCGCGTATTAGCTCGGACCCAGATACTGCCTGTTCCCTCAATCAAAGGAGATCAACCTGTCGGTGCCACCTCACATTGTGTCTAACAGTTTAGATGTAACCGTGAAGAAAGTTACATAGGCAGAACCGAGAGATGCTTGATCTCCAGAGTGGAGGAGCACACGTCTAAATGGGTGCAGAAGTCCATTTTACAGAAGAACGGCAATGTTTGAGTCTGATGAGAAGTCGGGGATTTGGTTTGTTTTCAAGTTGAACATCACTCACATTTGATCGCAGCCTTCGCATTCAGAGAGACTTTCCAGCCAGCCTCTTTTAAAAAGAAGCACTAGACTCGAGCTTCGCTCTCATCAGAGCTCGTCAGTAGTGCATATCCTTGCCACGACCGGCAATACAACTCCGACCACACTTTCGTGAGGCAATCCTGTTGACCACTGCGCCATTCACCTCACATTAGGCACGACCGAATTATCAAATCTGAACGCTTGACCACTTTTGCTTGTAAGCAATGGTAAGTGTGCCCGATCGTCTCGAAAGGAGACATAGCAACTGTCCTGTTAACGCCAATCGATAACCCCGCGATTAGGACTTCCGAGACAGGTCGAAATCACTGATCTCATTAAACCTGCAAAGTCTACCTGAGTGCGACGGCTGCGATCAAATGTGAGTGATGTTTAACTTGAAAATGTTTAATTCGTTTGAAAATACCTATTAAAGTCATCACAACAACGTTGTTGAAACACGTAAACAAACAGCGACCCATTTTGTGCATTCAGAATCCTGTTACGTCACTCCAATGCAAGATTCTTGTGGTTTACTGAGGCGGTTGCAATCAATCAACTGAAGCTGATCCTGTGTATTCAGAAACAATTGCCCATAAGCTTGACCCCTCTCTGGAGTTTGTGATCTTTCCTAACCTGCCGATTGACTATCCACCTTATCCCCTAACTGCTATAAAAAAAGCTGTCATGTTGTAAATTTGGTACTGGCGAGTCAATACGAAATGCTTGAATCTACCAGTTTTCGTTTTCTGAAGGAAATAAACTGTTTTAGATTACAAGGTTCTCGCAGGTTTGTAATCATACGTAACTTCTCTCGAGACATTGAGTATTTGAAGGCAGCCAGTCATAGCTTGGTTAGAATGAACTGAAGTTATCTGATTTGATAAAAATTGTTTTCTCCAATCATGAAGACGGCATGGTTCCAGCCGAAAGTAAATGTTTCGAAAATCCTCGCAGTCAGAATGAGCTTTATGATTTCAACAAGAATGACGATTATGAATTTCACGGATGAGGATCCGTACATTGACTGAACCCATGGCAACACCCTGATATGTGACCAAGTATACTGCTCGACGGACAACCCTTGAGGACTTACCAAGTAAAGTAACAATGACCATTTCACACTGACGTCGGAGATCTCGCGGCCCAGTGTGGACGGGAAAAGACCAATCGTCGGATGCGCGACGGATGGGGTTCGGACGGAATCAGCCAAAGTTTGCCTTTTCAGTGCTTCTTGTCGCAGATAATCCGAGACCATAGGACCATAGCGTTCAGCAGAGCAGTTCGTTTCATTGAGAAAGTTTCCTGAACAGTGGTAGGGACACAAACGTATTTAGTTTCACGAAGCTGTGTGCGGCGCAGGTTTTGGGTTCATGAAGATGTGTACCTGTTTTCTCAGTCACAAAGGGAATGTTCATTGAAAGAATGTCCAAAACATGGTACTTGGTAAAAATCGAACAGAAGTTCCAAACAGGTTAAACGCAAGAAATCAAAGACAGCCTATTGAGTCGGCACGATCGTAAAGCCATTGATAACGCGCAGACGAACTCCAGGTTCACTGTTAGGTTTATGTGACAGACCAAGGTATGTCATGCGGTCACTCATTGTCAAATGACTCGTCAACTGACGTGTCAACGAACAGTCAGTCAGAGTGAGGAATGATCAGACAACAGTGAATACAAATGGCCTAATACACCAGCAAAAAATGAGTGAATGGAACAAAGAGCCTCAACAGTAACTCCCCCTGCACTCAGATGACTGTAACTGGTAGGCAAAAATGAACTCGTGGCGTCCAGCAAAAAATCGATAGCACAAACATCGTGGTTCAAAATCGGCAGAAAACAGACCATTGTATTGAAAATAGCGAAAGGTGGAACGTAACCGGTCAATAAGAAAACTCAGCTGGTGCGATGCCAGTATGAAAGACAAGACCGATGAACAAAAGGCTATTAGCTGAGTGAGGTAAGTGAATCGGTAGACAAAAACTCCCCAAGGTGAATAAGCTACTAAAAGAGCCGCCACACACCACAATCGCGTTAAAGTCAGATTACCAGTGCGGCAAAACGCGAACAGAACATGAGGTGTCACTCACAGGAGATACGATAGAGAGGTTGAAACAAACAGAAAGAGCAACTCAAAGCAATTTGTTCCCTTGATGAACTTGAACAAGGCGATCGGAAGATGCAAATCATGTGATGTTCTCCCGAGGAAGATTCCGCAAGATCTGATCACAAAAGGACATGTAACTCATAGGGTGGAAGTCATAGCTTAAGGGATTAAACAGACACACATGAAAATGAACATTGATAACATAGAGGTGCTGAATACCAGAGGAGTCACAACATCAACACAAGTCGTTTTCGGACACACAGGAAGATGATAACGAAATCTGATAATGAAAGCCTCAGCAAACTCGAGGTTGCATTTCCGGCTACTTCGAATATCACACAGAATGCGTCACAAAATTCGACTCTGTGCTCTGTTTGGATTAGGTGTTTCGCTATTGATGGCCCTGGATGCTGTCCTTCGGCCTCAATACACCCGCCTGATGTTTGTAGTTGTGTTTCCAGCCACTTGAGTACATGTTTCTTGATCCGAGAAGCCGGCTGTCGGTTTGTCCTCTCCATGTGGCTCACACTGAAGATANCCTCAGCAAACTCGAGGTTGCATTTCCGGCTACTTCGAATATCACACAGAATGCGTCACAAAATTCGACTCTGTGTTCTGTTTGGATTAGGTGTTTCGCTACTGATGGCCCTGGATGCTGTCCTTCGGCATCTATACACCTGCCTGATGTTTGTAGTTGTGTTTCCAGCCACTTGAGTACATGTTTCTTGATCCGAGAAGCCGGCTGTCGGTTTGTCCTCTCCATGTGGCTCACACTGAAGCTACACGAATACTTGCGTAAGCAATGGAATGTGACAGACGTAAGCTGTTTGTTCGTAGCCGAGCAAACTGGTATAAGATTGTTTCGCTGTATTTCACGTAGTTCTATAACGGTGTAGCGTCTGGCATACAGCAGCTGCTAGACACATATTTGGCATTGCTGACCAGCCGTCACCTGGAAACGGGAGTTCTAAGTACTCCGTCTTCCTCGGTATCGTTGTTACCTGTATCCTTGGGGTGATGACACTGGCATACTTCTTGACATTGTATCGTTGGCCTGCAATATACCTGTGAGTATGCTTACTTCTAGTGGTGGACTGCATTCCGTGGACAGCCCCCGAGCTCCGTGCAATAACTTTCCAACTGGGCTTCTCTTACATTGCACTGAACAGAGGCTTTCGAAGTGCATATACCATTCTCTCCTGGTAGGTTTTCTGTAGATGGATCTTCCTGTCGTGTCATGTGACCTTCGGATAACTAGAATGTCTAGGAGAAAACAGTTGTTTACTTCATTCTCCCTAGTTGACTTAAGGTTTGGAGGTGCGTGATACGACTCCAAGAATAAGGCGTTTAAATCATTTGAATTCACAAAAATGGCCCGATGTCATTTGCGTAACGTTTGTACCGTGCTGGCTTTGGCAAGTTTTCGCATAATACGGAGTCCACCTTAGCCATGAAGAAATCAGCTGGGAGTGGACGCAAGGGACTGTACATTGCAACCTCGTCCACTTGCCAGAAAGTAAACGTCCGGAAGTTGAATTTCACATTATGTGTGCATGAGAGGAATAATGATCTTAGTTCTGACATTCGAGTGGGAAAACAGCTTAGCAGCTTAGAATGAAACTGCGAACGTTATCGACCATTTCATGAAACGGAATATTGGTGAATAGAGATGTCACATCGAACAAACATGCCAGTTCGTATCGAACATTTAAACCGTCTGCACAACTCACAAATTCGAAACCGTCCTCCAAACTGTACCCACTGGAACTTTTTCTGACCAGTTCAGGTAAGCCAGCTAGTTAACGCGATAACTAGTGCTGCCACACGTTACACATTGACGTGTTCGGTTGAAGAAGAACATTGGGCTTGTGGGTTTCGGGCAAACCAGACATATCTGGCATGTGTGTGCCCATTGGCCTCAACAACTTGTTTTGACCAGCAGAAATTACGCCATTTATCCTCAGTTTTTCTAACCTGAGGGTGATACTCTTTTCCAATTCTCAGACTTTGTCGAGGTTTTCGTCCGGCAAATACTTCTAAATGTTACCGAGAATTTCAAACATTTTCTTCATATACTCCGTTCGTTCCATCAACGGACTCAACATCATCAAGTGCTCATTTTGCCCTATCCTCCCTCAAACTTTGAGGGGTATACAACTTGAGGCCGAACAAACAATGTCAGCTATTCGTCTGGTGCGTCGAGCACTCTTTGCCGACGCTGCGGCTGACTGTCTCAAGGTGGGAGGTGGACAGTTGATGACGTGCTATAGACAAATGAAATCGTTCACAAAGAGGTTGTTCACAATAGATCGAGTTCGTATCGCGGGTTGGAGCCAAGTGGTCTCAGGCGGTCGTCTATCAGTGAAGCTTTTAGCGAGGGAGAGGCACTCTAATGCTTAATATGTCCCGGTGAGAGCGGTGGGCAGAACACGTTGACGGTGAATTTAGTTGGCGTTTTGCTTCTAGTGTATTGCCGTCACAAGCTTGTAATGTAGCACTCTGGTCGGTAGATTTGGAACCACCCACTGAGACTGAGGTCTGCGATTGCCTGTCGGCTATCACACGTAGTGTGGCTACTGGCCCACAGTAGGTGGGAAGGTTTTAGTGGAGACGTTGACTCAGTTGTTCCGACCACTGTTGGTGACAAAATATACCACTGTGCTTGTGTCATACATCAGTGGTTCACACTGATGCTTAACTGCCACACTACCTTAAAGAGGAAGAAAACGGCAGGGGAAAGGACCTAATTACTAAAAATAGCTACGTCTGTATTCAGACATTCAACGTCAAAGTGCCTACACCTTGCTGTAGGTGAAAGTGAAACATCATCACCAAGACAGATTCTTCATGGCTTTGACTGTCCCGCGACATTGAATGCACTCACTTCACAGACAACTCGGACAAACAACGGCAACATTCACGACCTTGAACTCGGTTGGCCCACACCTCAACTGAAGTCTCAAGCAACCGACTCTGTGAGTCCCGAGGGCTCCAACCAACGAGACGAAGCCGATCTACAGTGACCAACCCGTTTGTGAACGATTTTGTTCGTCTACACCACGTCGTCAACTGTTCACCTCGCACTCTGAGCCAGTCGGCCGCAGCGTATGCAAAGAGTGCTCAGTGTGACAGACAACTAGACGGCATCCTTGGTGCGTGACCTAATCATGTGAGTCGGTGAAAATATAAGGAGTGAACAAAAGAAATCTTGGGACAATCTATCCGTGGCTCTTCGGAAACCATAGAGGAGCACTGAGCACTGATTGCCGACGATGCGGCCGACTGGCTCAGAGTGCGAGGTGGACAGTTGACGACGTGGTGTAGACGAACAAAATCGTTCACAAACGGGTTGGTCACTGTAGATCGGCTTCGTCTCGTTGGTTGGAGCCCTCGGGACTCACAGAGTCGGTTGCTTGAGACTTCAGTTGAGGTGTGGGTCAACCGAGTTCAAGGGCGTGAATGTTGCCGGTGTTTGTCCGAGATGTCTGTAGAGTGAGTGTATTTAATGAGACGAGGCAGTGAAGGCCGTAAGTAATTTTTATTGTTGACGGCTGCGGCTGACTGTCTCAAGTTGTGAGGTGGACAGTTGATGGCGTAGTGTTGACAAGTGAAATCGTTCACAAAGAGGTTGTTCACTGTAGATCGGGTTCGTATCGCGGGTTGGAGCCCTTGTGACTCCCAGAGTCGGTTGCTCGAGGCTTCAGTTGAGGATTGGGCTAACCGGGTTCATTGGTGTGAATGTTGTTGTTGTTCGTTCGAGTTGTCTGTGGAGTGAGTGCATTTAACGATGTGGATCAGTGAAGGCTGTAAGCAATCTGTCTTGTTGACGGTGCGTTGCTTTTGCTCAGAGCTCGGTTGTTTGTTTTCGGGGTGTAGGCACTTTGGTGTTGAGTGACTGAATAAAGACGTAGCCATTATTAGTGATTAGGTCCCTTCCCGTGCCATTCTTATTTCGTCTCTGCCTACAATCTGTTCGTATTTTTTCTGCTATAAAATTGTGTGGCAGCTAAGCATCAGTGTGAACCACTGATTTATTGCTGTCTATGATGAGGGTGAACATGACACCAGCACAGTGGTTACCAGCAGTGGTCGGAACAACTGAGTCAACGGCTCCACTAAAACCTTCCCACCTACTGTGAGAAGTGCCACCACGAGATCATCTAGGCCAGTAGCCACACTACGTGTGATAGCCGACAGGCAATCGCAGACCTCAGTCTCAGTGGGTGGTTCCAAATCTACCGACCAGAGTGCTACATCACAAACTTGTGGCGGCAACACACTAGAAACTCACTGCTCTCACCGAGACATATTAATGATGAGTGCCAACCCCCACGCTAATAGCCTCACTGATAGGCGACCGCCTGACATCACTGAACGGTCAGTCGATTTTCCCTGAAGCAAAAGCGGCTTCCATTTCCTTAACTTTCTTCATTAACCAGCCTTCATGACCAGCGTTTAGGCTACACGTCAGTTTCCTACGTATATCTCTCCTAAAATTGTTATGCAAACTGCCGGAAGGAATGTTCCGTCTGACTTCTAACAACTCCATCGATTTCTTTGAGATAGAGTGTTTGTTCAACCCGAGAACGCTGTACCTGCTTTATGAATGGCCTATGAGGTGTGAGTCTAGCAGCCATTAGGATCGTCAGGGTGACTGACAGTATAACCAGTTTCTTAACAGTCAGCCGTTGCGGTCGGTGGCGTCGTTGACCAGCAATAGTAAGTACAAAACGACAACGTACCAACGCACGGTTCGAATCTAAGTACCATAAGAACGACAGTCCTGAGTGGAACCACGCCACCTACAACTATGCGGTCTATCTGAGACCAGGCCTGATTCGGAGAAAGAGGGCCCAAACTATGACATGACGCGCACGATATCCAAAATTAGTGCCGGTTGAAAACATTTTACGCTCAGCATATAGCTGTAACAGTCGCCTCTCCAATGCGATACTATCAAATATCTGCTACCTGAACGACACCCGGTCTCACCAAGCCGGCCGACCTGGGCGTTCATAACTCCGACCAAAATGACTACATCACAGCCATGTGTCGACCGAAGGAGAGCGACCAGGTCCGAGTAAAACCCGTCCTTGACGCCGACGTCACTACAGTCAGTTGGAGCGTAAGCAGAAACAATGAATAGATTTCTGAAAGTTCTCCACCTACAGCTGGCCTTAACAGAACTTGCCAAGTGGACGGCACACAGTATACTGTTAACAGGAATCCAATCTGCCAATTTAACTGTGGCCATTGCGCTGGGAACTATACCCACTCCAGCCTGACCGATAATGGCGGCCACGGAATCATCCGAAGTGTACAACCAGTATCCAATAGACAGTGCGGGTGGTGTTAGTTCCATACGTTGACTACTGTTCTAGATTCTAGGTTCCGAGATACAGCAGATATCGGTATTCCACGAGTCTGATGCTCGTGAGAGAGCCGCTTGCTGAACTATGTGTTTCGGAGTGCAAACGCTGGAAGCATCCATATTGATTTGCATTCTTGGCTTAAGCATGGGACGAGGGGGACCAGAAACTGAACAATTCAATTTTGCTCCCCGGAATCTCCCACAATAGTACCTCGTATGGCTATAATTTGGCAATCAGCGATCTATAAACACAAAAGTAGCTGTAACGTAACTCATAGTAACAACTTAGCTCTACACTGCACTGACCCACCGCTAAGACTTCCCACCAAGTCACGTCTGTTGCTGTTCCAGTCAGAAGAAAGTGACAACGACACAATAACAAACCCCATTAACAAACCAGATTAACTGACAGTTTAGATTGCAGATGGATTCATTACTGATGCCCGACCTAATACAGAGAGGCTAACATGACAACTAAACTGATGTCAACAGAGCAAACTCCCAATTCGCGCTTAGACAGTAAACAACGAAACAGGTCACATGGGAGAAAAATCCAACAGTTCGACAGACAGCTTTCAGAAAGGCTGGGGTTAACAGACGAAAAGTGTCAAGGCGAACGGAACATTTGTGCGTATGTGACATCCTACAAGCTATGGTAGTGGACCAGAAGGTCGAAAGAGTAGTGAGAGGGGGGGCCAAAAGAAGCTTCACGGAAGCTCCGACTACCACTCACTTCGCTCCTCAGCGTCCAAGGAGAGATAGTGCAGCAATAGCGATTCGTTCTCTGGGGTCATCAGATGAGGGAATCTGTAGTGGATATTAAACACACTGTTGGTACGATACAAATGCAAACACGCTTACGATGCAGTTAAACACTAGAGATTGGTAGAGATTTTCCGAAAGTTTAAGATGCGATGATAATTACAACGAACTTATTTGAACATCTCTTCAGAGGCTGTATTTAGCCTATGAAGTTAACTGAAAATGAATGTGAACAAGCCAGTGAGAAAACGGATATCGTCAGGTGACAACATTTTGTACCGCTTTTTCAGTACCAATCAACGGCTAAGAATAAGTATATATATATATATTAGTGTTTAAAATTAGTTGCATGTTCACATGTGATCAAAATGTGCGGAATATTGCTTTTGTCTATTCAATACCTTATTAAAATTCGTCAAGGGAACAAACTGGTTCTTGACAAATTTGTCGGTTGCAAAACTGCTGTCTCTGTATTAAGGGATATAGATTTTCTGATAGATTGCGATTGATTAGTGCCACTTTCTATCTTAATTTTTCCGTACACTAGCCAAAATCACAAATCTCGCTCCCGTACTTATCCTGGTCATTGGCGGTCGGAACTTAGCGGTCCTTCTACCCTATCTTAGGAGACCATTTTTAAGTTGAGGTTTCCCTACGTATCGTTTGANAGTCGATACCCTGGACCATTCGGTGGATTCCATATGAGACAGTGGGACGGGTGGGTAACAGAGTCCAAATGTGAAATTTCTGAGCTCCTGGTGTGACTTCGTAGCTCAGTGCTTCTCACGTTGAGACATACTGTGTCTGCTGCTGGTTCGAATCCAGTCGAAGTCCTGACTTTTCACAAATAGGTCTCATCTAAAAGTGAAGATGAGTTTTCTATGTGATTCTAGGTTTTTGACTGCGTTAAGCTTCGTGTTAGGTGTTCACCAATCGTTGGTTTGCCACTTCCGTTTCTGACCGTAACAAGACCATCACTCGGTGCTCTGCCTCGGAATCATTAGTTCCCAGTAATAACCGCATCTTTCGAGGGGGAGTAAGCTCAATCTGTTGGCCATGGCTGCCAAGAAATACCAACGTTATGAATCCAAATGCTCAATTAATAAATCAGATTATAGGCACAAAAATCGCGGAAGACATATTTGACGACGAGGAATAAGCAAGTAAAAATACATGGAAAATTGGATGAATTCAACATGACGTGAAAAGAGCTTTTCCCATTTCTATACCGTTAAGGTTGAGCTTCCTTCCAAGGTCACACAATTGATTAGTTGCTCTAACGAGTGAAAAATCGCTCGTTTCAATTGGCGTGTTGCTGATTTTATTTTTTGTGTTGCAGTCTCCCGATTGGTCAGCTACATACGACCACACACACATACTCGCCTATTATTGAGCGTCGCGTTGTTAGTACGCTCTGTGGTCACACTGTTTTGGTGAAGTATGTGATCACTTGTGTTTATGTGCTATCAACTATGATTAGTGAGTGAAGCCATACTTGTAGTCATTACGGGACAAAACAAGCCCGTGTTTGCTGCGAGACACTGTATGTGACCATTAGAAATACGAAGGCGCCAACGTATTCGCTTTCATCACTATCATTTCTCACTGCATAGGTCTCTAAGCGAACTAAATCAGACGGAAATGTGCACCAAATAGGAATTGCTGTGATCAATCATATTTAAGATCTGCCAGTTAGAAGTCTTGACATTCGGAAGAGAGACTCGTCGTTTAATGAACCAAGCACCGGAAGCTAACATTTCAATTATCCGATGGACTAGACATAAGCAACAAGACTCGTAAGGCATCCGAATTTCGCCAGAAGTGAATAGGCAGAGTAAACAGTCATATGGAAAGCCGTACAGAGGCAGTTATGTACTATAAAGAGCACCGTCTGTTTATCTACCAGACAATATGGCAAACCCAATCTTCTCCTATTTCACTCACAATTCTTCTCAACACGGTTTTTTCATCACATACTTTTATGATAGTGGAGCACAAATACTGACTGTTACAAACTGATGCTGTCAACAGTGATGACGCAGTCACAATTTGAAAGACCGGTCTGCCAAAAAACTGGTCAAATTCAATCATAGGGAACTTGGAAAATAAAGCACATCACTCGTATAAATGGAGTTGCCTTGTGAGACAAAAATACACATCAATCTTAATGAAAAACGTGGATCAAATGAGTTACCGGTGTTTCAATAGTCCCACAAACAGCATATTCCCACGGTTGCTTGCTCGGGATGGAGGGATACTGTGGTGCCGGATAAAAATTGTGGAAAGAGACGCGAGAAAATGCATTATGTGATTGCGTTTAAACTGAACGACGAACAGCACAAACACATCAGTTTATTTTCTGATCCAATCACCTGGTAACAATTCAGTGGACAACAGTCATAACAGCCGTGCCAGACTTCAACGCCATAGGGACAAACACGCAGTTAGAAAAAAACCCTCAAACCTGTTACCCAGTCACCATGTTTGCAAATTCAACATTGCATGTGCAAAAACTTATGTCAACCTCAACTAGTTTTATTGGTAAGTTTTACGGCGTTTGGTTGATGTAAGGTGAGCCTCATTGATAATTTATCACACTTGCGCAGTCGGATAGGTTTTCCAGTCAGCCTCCTCTGAAAAAGAGGTACCAGACTCAGGTTGCGCTGTTGTCAGATTGGAAAGTCTTTGGAGATGCGACAGCTGTGATCGATTGTGGATGATGTTTAACTCATACCAGTTAGTTCTGTTAAACCAGTTTGGTTATGTGAGACCCTGGCAACTTTCGAGGGCTCAGTAGCACGTACGCCATACAAACAAAGACTGAATAACGGCAGAACTCAGTGAGAACGAAGGTAGCCTCCATATTTGAGATCGCTATCTGTAACTCAATGTATGTTCGAGTAACTAAAGAATGGCAGCCCACCTGTAATGCAGATAGACCTAATGAGACAGAATTCGATTCAAGAATTCAGATATGATTTAGAAAAATTCCAAAGTTATAACAGCACTGCATTCAGACTGAACAACAAAAGACCTGATCTTCAAGCCAGATGTGGAATGAAAGGTAAATTCAGCGACACCAGCCAACAATCATAAAGATAGAAAACTGTTCCGCTTGTGAAAACCGAACGCAAACGTAGTCTGTTTTCTGCTCTCTCTCTTGCTACTTTGATATGGTGTTCAGGGTTACGTACTGTGTGCATCCGGAGGTCAATACTGACCAGGATTTCGGTCCTACCGGATATGACCAGGTCAGATGGATCAGAAGGAAAACAGACATAGTTATGGTTGCACTTCGCAATATTTGCTGCGTAGGACTGCTTGGGTATGCAGATACACTCTTGTGATCATACAGCATGGTTATTGTGCTGCTGCCCTTCGTACAAGGAAGATGGCGGTAAAAAAAAGGAAATACTCCAAAGAAGGAAGACTCTGACTGCCATCGCATTAGACTACACGGGTCAAACACCTTCCGTATCACTGAGAAGTCTGACGCAGATTAAACTACACACATGACCAACGTAGTAGGCAAAATTAGATAGAGATATCCAATTCAGTGAGTCCTCGGGTAAAACAGCTCTTCACTGTCACTTGAGTCGGACTGAGAGAGCAGTGGTATCTGGTGAGGTACCTAAAATCCACCCCCTTTTGTGGTATATAAGACTGGGAAGTATCACAAATTACTATTCTCTCGACAGTAACAATAAACTGTCGCTATCGAGTCCTCCTCCAATTCCTTTCCAAGCTTTTTCGGCTTCAAATGACCAGTTTTCCAAAGTCAATGAAGAAAGTGATAAACATTAGCAATTCTAACGTTCGCACTCTCAGACGAGTGGGCCACGAAACTGGCCTGAGCGGTCTCCTACACATCTGGAGTTGGATGTACGCCGGGTGGCTGAGAAGTGTACACACGATACTAGAACCACCATTGAACCGATCTTAACTCTACACAACCCTCAATCAAGACGCTTTTCCTGCAGAGTTTTCAATGGTGCCGAATCTTGTGAATCTCGTAACCAAGCTGGAATGGGGATAGCATAAAAGACAGTACTTCAGATTCTGTCAAAAGTGTGTCCCAATACACCTTATCAACTTTCCAGCGCAGACAAAACACTCAGACGGTATCGCATTAGCTGGAAATTTGAATGCTGAGTGATGTTTGTTTGTTTCAAGCACAAATCAAAACAGAAGGCGTACGACTCTCTCTGCGGAAATCGTCGGCTCCAACGGGTATAAAATGTGTGATAGGTGAATGTCCAGACCTCGTTCGAAGTGTATGAACTGATATGGCCACCGGAATCTGGCAACAGATGGCAGACGTCGCAATAACTCGATCTAAGGTGTTATGGATAGCTAGGACTGATCACACCTACTTTCGTTGCAATATCTCACAAGGTGTGTTTGGCAGCCTGGATGGCTGGACTCAACCCGAAGTGTGTACGTACAACAATACGGACTACCAGCTCCAGAAGGAAGGCGAAATTCATGTTTAACCCCACTATTTTACGGGCTAGTTTTTCTGAGCAAAACCTCTTTAATGCCCCTCAAGTCAATCCCATTTTTCGGTCTGCGTGACAGTAGTGTCCTGTTCTCATTCGGTGGTCGCCTATATTTACGTGTGGTACGACCCGATCTGCACGTATTCTCAACGGACATATATACATAACCCAGCATAACGCGCTGAAATTGGTGAAAGACTGAGAAATATACAGAAAGAGGAAATGGGTCACGAGACACCATTCCGTACATCTTGTAGCAAGAGGTCATTCAATAAAGCATGATTTCTACTCTCCAATTCGCACGTTCCCATATCACACATGCACTCGCGTTTATGAACCGGAATTCCAGTCCACAGCATAGCGGCTTTTTCCACTCACACGTCATGTGCACTTCTGCCTGATCTCTGTGTGTGGCTGACTCCTTCTATCGTGGCTTTCTGTCTGTCATTCCTTGTCCGCTGGTCCGAATCCGTTGAGCGATGGCTCATCCGGTCGTCCGTGTTTTCCGCAATTCACTTGGTGTGGACTTTGGCTGTATCTCTTCATCGCATTGAGGTATTCCGGAGAATTTTGAAATAATCGCTCCTCCGATTTGGTCACCCATCATAATTTCCGCCAGTGACACAAAATGATCTCATAGCGGTCATTTACGAATGGTACCACACCGTCAAAGATCAGCGTGTACCTTGGGATAATCATCTTTACCCAAATCATGCCGCTGTTTGCTCTAATTCCTTCCTATCATTTGTTCGGGTTATTCGCCAGTAAGTACAACATCTTCAGCTAGCATTCGATTGAGGAAGATATGAGAAACACTTGTCAGTTGCAAGTGACAAATCACTTGTCACGTTTAGGTCTGGTGGTAGGACCTACATAACATCGGGAACAAACCGAAGCAGTCAAGAAAGTTTGTTGTAAAAAAAATTGTGACCTGAAAGAGTTATAAAACTATGAAGGAACCAGAAAGTCGTCACGCTAATCGATCCTACAGACAAGCGTTGCACGACCTCACCCAGGTTGATCGAAAATATACACAAAGACCTTTAGTATTACTTGACTGTGTAAAGAAGTGGCAGGATGTTATCTAACCTGATTTATCGTTGTGCTGGTCGTCGGTTTGGTGCCACCGAGACCATAGTGGAAAAGTGATTCATTCATTACCAACCAATCGCATCAAATTGATAACTGGGCCGAAGGTTTTGAGCAGTTCATGATTGCATGAACAACAGGACATTAATGATGAGTTATTTTGTTTCAAAGTCTACATGATTAAATTAGAGGTGGCCCTGGATCTCAAACTGTTGAAGCGTTAGAAGATTTCACGTTCACATCTTCCACCTCTTTTTTCAAAAATGATACCGATAGGCAGATATAAGTGATGGTAACACTGTCGGAAAGTTCGTGAAACTGGGGGGCTACCTCTTGATCGGTTTCAATGTGGCAAACATACAGGCATCGGTTTGGTCTCTATTGCTTTCAAGTTACCCAATGGTAGCACGTTGTGTAAATTCAACAAATCAGAGAGAAACAAGACATGTGAAGAAAAAGCCAGGCTTCAACATAATCGGGGGCGCACTGGTCACAACCTTATTCCAGTACGCCTTGGAGTATTGGCACTTTCGTAGATAGCCACAGTCTACAGTATTTACAAACCGAAAATTGTCCTCAACTCGGTTGTTTATGACTTTTTCCAAAAATGCCTCCATCTGGGGGACTTGAAGAAGTACGCGAATATTTGCAGACCGTTGTATGTTTACTACGCTAGCGGGGTGAGGGGTCACGGCAACTAATTAGTTGGTCCATGACTACGAATGATGTTCGTAATGGGCGCTTTATCTCACCTTTTCTGGTTAACTTTGCAAAGTGAGACATTTTAGGAGATGTACCTGCGATTGCTTCTCGACAATAAATCGACCAAGAGGGAGTATGTGAAAGCATAGCCTTCGGTTGCCTCTCTGCCAAAGACGCACAGGGAACGCACTTTACATCCTCAAACAGCAAACTAAGGTTGTAAGGCTCAAACTTCCATGTTCTTCACAGCATGCAGCTAGAGACTGTGAAGTGTTTCATATGCGCTTGTAAGCTTACGATGCTGCTGCCAACATGTCAGAGAGAGCAACGAACGCATGTGTTGCTTCTGTCAAACTGCGTCGTCTGTGAAAAGACATCCGATTTTTGCTGAAGGAAGGCGTGTATACTAGTTTGCGATCTACTTTGTTCTACAGTTTGAAGACGGTGACTCTTCGCAGCGAAGACATCAAGAGACAGACATACTGCGTTTGTCTATTGCTGTCCTCACCAACTGGTCCACATCAGGTGGGACGATAACGTGTAACGCTCGTCAGCGCGCACTCAGTAACAACTTTTAGTACACTAGCAACTGGACAAATATAAATGAGCCACCTCCGGTGGTTGGGACGTGCTCCACGTGCCAGTTTAGTGTTTACTGCACCGGGTATTACCAAACCAGACCGATAGCAGTTGGGTAAAACCCCGAAATGTGAGATTCCTAACAGTCTCATTGAGTTACATCGGTAGGTGTCGACCGCCAGAGTGTTGTCATAGTGACCACTCAAATCTCAAGCGAGGAAAGCTACTGAAAATAACAACATATCCTAATTAGTGGCATACTTACAAACGCAATATTTCTAGTTGTTTAAGTGAGCCTCATTTTATTCCATTTCTCGCTTCTTTTTCTTTCAAGCGGCGAGTTCCTTTGATCCGGTTCACCAATAACGACGGAAGACAGCACAAGATGTTAAAATTCCGTTTACTCTCTTCAGCCACGAGTGTAAAACGTTTGAGTACATAGGACATGCGGATAGCAACAAAAATAGAAACTGCCATCATGATTTCAACTGGTAGGCTGTGGATCTGTCAACAGTGAAGTGTTCCAGAGGAAACTTTAAAAGCATCTAAATATGTTACCCCTATCAGCCGGAGAAAAGAGACAGGTGCATAGGCAAACACATTATTCTTCAACAGAATGGAAATGACTAATACGTAACCATACCAGTAAAAAAAATACTTTGGCATAGATGGTGATTGAGAAGAGGATTAACTATGAAGAACTCTGGATTTCAATTGCATCTGAACCACAGAAACGAACCGTACGCCAGTATGCGCCACCATAAATAGCACAGTCGGGCTTCATTATTCATATTCCATCCCACTTCGTCATAGGAAATCCGCCAAATGATTCAGAGGATCAACCACCGAGATGATTATTTTTGACCACTGAAATTACGCTACATCACAATTGGTTCTCATCGAATTCGTTCCCCTCCAAGTGGGGGCACTATACGAACTCCAGTCAACTAACACGGAGAATTCTCACAGGGAGTCTATCGTAGACCATTAACATCTCGGAGGCGTTAGCCACGTGTGAGTGGAGCAGCGCATTCGCAGCGGCAAAGTTAGTTGGTGAGTGTCTGCACAGGAGACACTTTGATTGTTATTAGGCGTAACAGCCCAGTTTTATATGTCCTTTTGAATCAAACACTTCATACGTGTGCCAGCCTATCACTAGTCATTCTGTCCTCTGTTTCGACGTGTCGAGTTAAGCTGAAAGCGACGGTCTGAAAACAAGTGACCTGAAATCCGGACGTGAAAGGGTATTAGCGGGAAATTGTAACTAGCGTTGAGTCTCTGTGTTCCCACCCTAGTTTCATCAATTTTAACAGTTTTGATATTTGGGAACTTTCACTCTCCACATTTATCTTACATAGGTTGCGGAGCTAACAGCATACAATAAATACAAGTATACATTATGTGCTGCATAGTAGAACCACTTACGAAGTACTGATGACCTCGTCTTCGCCTCGTCGGATGAAACGAATCGGACCATCATAGCTGCCCGATTAACAAACGGGGAGAGGTGAAAGAGGAATGATGCAAACGAGGTAGGTTGGAACCCACAAATCAAAACCTAAGTAACAGATAGAGCTAGGAGTTTGTCGGCATTCGCTCAACTGTGTGTATGTGGCTGAAAAAATCAGGGTATCTACTGAATCCGAACCAACGATGGAAATCAGATACACGTAGGCTGCAACAAGACATTTTAATTCATTCCATCGGGATGCAGGCTGTCACGTGTTACCAGTGAATCAGTGAAATCGATCAGTCATAATGGGATGGACGAGACAAGTGCAAACTCCGATTTTCGGACTACACAGGGTGTCCGGATTTTTTCTGTCCTCTTCAGGTAGCGGTCAGATGTGAGTGCCGTACTGGTTTACCGGGACGATCAACGGTCAATAACATCGTGAATTCGCCGGTTCGAAAGGTGATAGGTGCCACCTGATCTGTTTGGACTTCGTGATCAGCGACTACCAGCTAATCAGGCCCAAGACCGAATAAGTCCAGCACATACTGTGGGAAAATCAGCATTTCCGTTAGGTTCGAACCAGAACAAATTTCAACATGTACTTCATCAACTTGGCGCACGACTATGTACCCTGAAGCCAACGTATGAAAGTGACCTATCCGCTCATCGGATTAGCGGTCTGGATAGGGTTACACGAGAAATCTTACATGGATCAATGGGCACGACCAACCAGCAAGATGTGGTCGTAAGATGGACAAACAGTTCCATTGACTGGGTCTTGGTTAAGAAACGCACGTGCCTGACTGAATGATACAGTAAAGAAATGGGTTCTATTAAGCAGCAGTAACTCTTGTGGTGGCGTGCGAGTTCCGTGATTATTCGGTTTGAATGAGGGTCATAGCAATGGGTACTGAAACAACACCGTTTAGTCCCACTGCAAGAACACATTAGTGGTCAATGTAATGATGAGATCATAGGTGCATGTACGAACACACAGACCGATAAACAGAGAAACACTAGGAATATAACTTACGCCGTCACGTGAGCCAGGTTGTTCAAGTCCAAGTGGTTTCGCATAGCACCCAGAACAAGCGGATCTATGTAATGAGATAAGGGCAGAAAGACCCATGCTTGAAGTAGAGACACTTACAACGATTTCTAACAGGACAGTCAAGTAACGTTCATAGGTCATGAACAGGCACGAACGTGTAACTCCAAATTCAAACATAAATATCTACAGAACAGTCGTCATGGAATATCGGAGGATGGAAGTGAACTGGAACGGAAAAATTGGGAGGATGCCGAAAACCAAAACCGCCAAGACATGCAAATAACGACTACCAAGGTTGCAACACTGTTCCTAACCCGTTAGAGGTTGACGCTTGGCAGCCAGTGTTTCAGTAAACAAGAGCATTATCGAGGAGACTCACAAACATCGATTCGGTGTTTAGTTAGGGCGGCTGTATGGCACCAAAGCATCAGTGCGAATCACTGACGTATGACTGTCTACAATGATTATGAAGTAGGATCATGCGTTCAGCTATGAATAAAATTGGCCTGATGCTGCAGTTACTTACACTTGGCTGCTGTTAAGTGCTTGCTTTTCCCTAGTTCCAGTTCCACCCACCCGTCCGGTCCATTGTGGACCACAATCACGAGGTTTCAAATCGCTCACGTATGATCATAATATGCGAAACATTACAATCGATGTGGAGATGAACAGAAGGGAAGAGATATGTTGACTTACAGAACACTTCTGGTACCACGTTCTTTGCCAATTCATCTAGGTCATCAAAAGTAGCATCCAAAATCTGAAACAAAATTAGGGGATTTGAATCAAGCCGAATAAATAACATCATTCTTACCAGTGGTGGAAAAACATATCGGTGGTTGAAATCGTTGATGAGCCATCAAACAATCATAGAAGGAAAAAATATGAGATAGCCTCCGCTTGGAGATGAAGAAATCGAGGACATAGCTTATAAAAACCCCAATCGTCGCTTAATGCAGTATAGTTTAGGGTACCATACGAAACGCGCCCAACGTGAACCACACAGTGGCATCACGAAGAGGACAACAAGATGTCTCCAGTTTGTACGCATGTGTCCGCCTCTGATCCAAGTGGACAGTTAGTCAAAGCCTAGTCACTTATCAGGTCCGTACGGCAGCGATGGATCCGATAGGACACACGTTGGAACACCTACCATAGCGAGTCACAAGCACGCCGTTGTACCATGTCTCATAGGCCCCGGGTTAAGATCAGCAGTTGCAGTGCGACTTAGTTCCACAGAGACTATAATGCACTGATTTATACCCGCTGGATTTTAGGCAATCGGTAAGTGCGACAAGACCTTCGATCAACGAAGCGACCAGACTCAATGTTTGTCCCTGGTTTGGCCAACACCAGATCTGAGATTGTGGGTGCTAAAACTGACCAGGACAAATTTACCAGGCTATAAAACTGCAACGAGCACCACGGTGCTGAGCTCCGCAGTAGATATAACGTTAACGTTGACCGGACATAACAAACTCGGCATCATTGTGGCAAGCGTGAGAATATATTGAGCTCAAACAATTATCGACTGAAAATGGAACGGAATTAGTTTTTTCGTCTGACGAATGCCAACGCAATCATTCTATCAACCTAAGGTTATGAAAACTTCAGATCAGTGAATGGCGTGTAGCAACCAAAAAAATGACCAAAGCAAAGCATAACTTCATCGCTGAACATAGTACAATACATTAATTTGTCAGTAGTGCATATCCTTGCCACGGCCGGGATTTGAACTCCGGACATTCCAATCATGAGGCAACCGTGTTAACCACTGCGCCATTGACCTCACATTAGGCACGACCGAATCATCAAATCTGAACGCTCAACCACTCNTCAGAGCGAAACTCGAGTCTAGTGCTTGTTTTCCAAAGAGGCTGGCTGCAAAGTCTATCTGAATGCGAACGCTGCGATCAAATGTGAGTGATGGTCAACTTGAAAATAAACCAAATCCCCGACTACTCATCAGTAACATTAATTTGTCTTAATCCAAGTACTTATAGCAAAAGCATATGTACCATTCCGGGTGTTATGGTATTGGAGTCACCTGTTATTTAAGAAAACAATTATTGATATTCACTGAACAGCATAACTGAGCTCATTATACCGTACTAGCAATGTTTTGTGATTGAAACACAATCCCGGCAAGTAAAAGGGTTAACTTTTGTAGTCCGGATCAGTATCGTCGAGAGTGACAGATCACATGCTATTTATTATCATGTAACCGATTGAAAAATAGGTGAAATTAACACGTTGGAATAACTGAACTGATCTTACAACCGAGGAGATGGTTTGTTACAGAATCAAGAGACTATTTTGGTTGAGAATTTCGATCCTCTGTGACAAACCAGTAAACGAAATATAGCTCAACAAATTTAATTAGTACTGTGAGTTTAACTTGGAGGGAAATCCTAGCAATGGGGGCACTGACTGAAACCAAGAGAATAGTTGGAGCGTCTGCTCTCGGGGCGATCAGGTAACCTGGGCATTACTCACAGACGTTTGTACATGTTAATCAAATCGTCCCCAATGTGAGGGTAGTGATAAACACGGTTACCTCATGAAAGCGCAGCCGGAGTTCTAATCCTGGCTACGGAAGGATATACACTGCAGACGAGCAAAACTCAGGTACGGTTCTTTCTTTCGAAAGGAGCTAGGTAAGAAATTCATGAGAATGGGACAGTCCCGATCAACTGCTGATGATTCACGGTTCACGCCAACCAAAAAATTCCTACTACTGACTAGTATGCGAAATATAGAGTAAAGACAGTTTGTTCGCAGGTGACAATGAAGATCTGATCCAATTTCACGTTGAGGCATCTGATGTCCGTTTCTTCATGAATTGTAAGCATATCGAGAATGCAGCACTAAACTCTCACCTTTCTGAACAACCGTTAAGCGTTCACCTCTTGATACAAGTCCGTAGTAAAGAATAACCGTGGTCAATGGAATTCTGGGACCAACCGATGTGTGAGTGCTATTCATTCACAAATCATCAATAAACCGGCCAGCGATAGCAGAAAAAAACTTAAAGTAAACGCACATCACGACCTAAAACAGAAAACTCTCTCGTTACAGGGGCGAACAGACACCGCCACCTCAAACGGTATCAATTGTGGAGCAGTCATTTTTGACTCAATCGACAATTAATTGTTATTTTGTGCGCAAAAATCGTGATTTCGTCGGTCCACACAAAACTACGGCAAGCGTAGTCATCACAAATGGTCTAGCCCCGGTGGAATAGTTTATGAACGCAGGAGATTGTTTAAAATAGAAGGTTCGGCCAGAGACCCCTAGGGGCGGGCCTGGAAGCAACCGACAGATAGCTGGCAAGAATACGTTGGGGACGGCCAGCCATTAGAACACCATGCATTCACTCAATGGCTGCTTACCAAACCGCCGATTTCCGGATGGTTCATGGCTGCCCAACTAGCTGTGTAGCCTCCAATAGACCAACCAAATAGGTAGATTTGGTCTAATGGGAAATGAAGCTGGTGTACAGCAAATAAGAGGACTGCCTCGATGGAATTCTGTACTTTGTCAGGGAACGGAAGGCCCTGTAGAAGAATAACAAAAGGTGTGAATGAAATGACTATCAAGCCGAAAGGGCAACTTTATAATCATGAATGCTGTGAAGCGTATTGTGTACAAAGGATTGGAAATACAACAAGGTTAACAGTTTATGACGCTTAGACAGAAACAACATAATTCTATGTCTCGATGTCCCGATGGTTGGTCACGAACAAAGATTCATCAAGTGATAAGATTCGTATTCGTGTCTGTCTTCTTACAATACGACTCCTGACTCTTCAGTCAAGATAATCAACTACATCTGAATATACGCGTTAACCTCTTCACCATGACTTTAGTCAGTACGTTCAACACTGTTAACCTTCGAGTTACATATTAATTTGCATACATAATGAGACATACATTGATTAGGTATTGACAAATTTAATAAATGAGTAAGTCGAACACAACTGATGTAAAACGAACACATTCAATATAATCCGTAAATGTTAGGATCTAAGAAAACCTTCATGACCGACTAGCAACTGAGGAAAATTACCAAAAACCTACTGGTAGTCCATTTCTTTGAGAAAGAAACACGAAATTAACACAGTTGCACTTGTCGAACAACAAGGAGCATATGCTAGACTAGTTGGTCAATGCGGCAAGCTCTCCTCCCTTAGCCAGGTGGAGGAGGAGAACAGCCCAGAATATCCAACTCAGATGACATCACCTACGTGCCTCAACTGAAAGTAACCCCGGACCGTGTGTAAAATGGAAAAGAAAATGGGAGAAAGAATTGCACTCTGGACGACACCCGGGTATGTGACGAGTGGAGAAGACGCTGGATCAGTTAAATGTGTAAACTGAGAAAGATTCGAGAGATAGTCCTCAAATAAGATTATGAGGGATGGTTAGGTGCCAAACTAAGTGGGAATAAGAAACAATATCTTTCCACTGATGCGGTCGAAAGCAATGTCATAATCAAGGAAAACGGAAGCCAGCTGTTATCCAGGGAGGAAAAAACAGAGCACGCAAGACAGACTGAGATAAGACTGTAGACAGAGAATGATAGCAAAGAACTTGGCGCGGATCCGTGGAGTTACAATGGGACGTTGGACGTCATACAAGTTTTCAAATGCATTAGTTATCTCAGAATTAAACAGTCCAGTAGTATCCCTAGGTCCCAATTTTATTGATGGTTCACGTGGATCGGACGTTTATAGTTTTATCTGCTAAGTAGAATAATGGTCCCCCTTTTCCGATAAAATTATACATCATGCGTTGTGTTTTGTCAATTTGGGATTACACTTTCCAGGTCATATTAATCGAACACTCAGCAAGAGATTTCGTTAAGTTTTGCCGCACGCTCAAACACCTCTCTGGTTTTAGCTGATATTTTAGTCATAGTCTCCGACTACATCGTTCCAGTTACAGCGATGTTTGTGGGCAATTTTCCAACAAACTTTGTCCCGATGTTCTAATGACATGTCCACTAAACGAACACCCTGTGGTAGTACCAGGCACTCCTTTAAACCAACGTTTGCGCACACTTCTGTCCATTGAGCCTTATTACGTAACAAGCTCAAAACAACCACACATCGTTGTGGCATCCGCGCCTACCGTTGCCGCACTTCACCATTTGGTTGGCAAGTTCAAAAGAAGCGTTGGTGATTTCGGCGACGCTCAACTGTTCACGATAAGCCTTCTCCGCCGAGATGACAGGGGAGTAAGTCGCAAGCGGAAAATGGATGCGCGGATACGGCACAAGATTGGTTTGGAATTCAGTTAAGTCTACGTTTAAAGCACCATCAAAGTGAAGCGAAGCGGTGATTGAGCTCACAATTTGCCCGATCAAACGGTTCAGATTCGTGTACGTAGGGCGCTCGATGTCCAAGTTACGACGGAAAATGTCATAAATGGCTTCATTATCGACCATAAAAGCACAGTCTGAATGTTCCAATGTGGTGTGTGTAGTCAAGATGGAATTGTAAGGTTTCACGACAGCAGTAACAATTTGAGGAGTCGGATAGACCGCGAACTCAAGCTTCGATTTTTTTGCCATAGTCGGCGCTTAACCTCTTCATCAGCAAGAAAGTGAATCCCGATCCGGTACCGCCACCGAACGAATGGAAAATGAGAAAACCCTGCAAACCCGTGCACTGATCTGCTAATTTGCGAATTCTGTCCAGTACTAGATCGACAATTTCTTTGCCAATGGTGTAGTGGCCACGGGCATAATTATTTGTGGCATCCTCCTTTCCAGTAACTAGCTGCTCTGGGTGAAACAACTGGCGGTATGTTCCTGTGCGGACTTCATCCACTACCGTCGGCTCCAGATCGACAAACACGGCACGAGGCACGTGTTTTCCTGCGCCCGTTTCGCTAAAGAAAGTGTTGAAAGAATCGTCTCCCCCACCAATACTCTTGTCATTCGGCATCTGGCCATCGGGTTGAATACCGTGTTCCAGGCAATCCAGCTCCCAACAGGCGTTGCCCATCTGAACGCCTGGTTGGCCCACATGGACGCTGATACACTCACGCATTTCAAGAAGTCAACAGACAGCTACAACGCAGAGCAGTTCTAAGTTGTTACAATCGTAAAGAAGAGCTAGCCACAAATAAAAACCAAAACATTTCTTCTTTGTCTTCCTTTTCCATATGGCACTGTAAGCATCTAAGTTACCAAATATATTGTGGTTATCTTTCACCCATAATCACCACGTTCACTTGCTCAATATCCACCCGCTCACAGAGTGAGTATAACCTGTAGAGAAATTCTTACGAGAATTTCATACATTTATCACGGTCAACAGTTATTTTATGAGACAAAGATTTTTGTGTTATATTGGTATAGGAAGAAAAAATAACAGTATTCAATTGTTTATGGTCTAAATTTTTGCCCGTAACATTGTATACAGATATGAAAGGATTAGGTAAATTTAAGATTATTTGTATACACAAAAAAAACGAATGAAAATTTCCGGAACCTATTGTCGTCTGTCAAGTCATTAAAGTTAGCGAGTTTCTGAATGCAATAAATTTGATTCAAAAATTTTCCTCATGGTCGATGTCAGCGTAGTTTGTTTTGTCGCTTAACAGAAGTGTATTTTAAATTTGTTTGCTTTTATTTTCTAAAATTTACTCCAAACCTGGCTATCAAAACTGCAGTAAATCTAGAATTCCTCTGAGGTTTTCACGATAAAAGAATCGCGACTTAAAGCACACATTGACTACACAAATACGAATGGCAAGAATGAGGTTTATTCACAACCCCTCTGAAAAAGCATAGTTTGCGCAAACATACAGGATATTCATGGAGCACACCAATCAGAATAGTTTAGGTCACTTGTCCCAATGAGAATTAGAGGAGCATTACGAGGATGCCAAAGTCACGTAAGTTTTAACTAAAAATTGGTGAAAAACCTGACAGTATAGTACAAAATAATCATTGGAACAGCCCATTAGCTCCGAATTCTTCGCAAGCAAGAGAGAGATACGAGCGGAGAAATGGATCGGAAGCATCCGCGTTGAAAACTTACAAAAAACGGTTAGCATTCAATTTTTCGGAGGGCGTTTTAACAGTAATATATCAGTATATTAACCAAGAATTGAACTGGGTGATAAACAGTGGTGTAATCAATATAGTAACAACAGGGAAAACAGTACTGGTCATAGAGCTGAACTACAGCATCAGTTGGGGGAAGTTATCACGAATATAAAAATACGGTATATATACATAGATAGCAATAGATGTGATACAATAATATGCAGAACAAACTATATATAATAAAGAGTGCAATGTATGGTAATAAACAATACGGTGTATATAATACTATATGCAACATCATAGACACAAATGCGTAATAATGAAAAACAAGTCGTTAGATTTTCCCAGAAAAAAACAGTACTACCAAGAGAATAATGTGTGTGCATAAGTACAAATTACCGACTGACCACAACGGAATTAACGCGTTTCCTCAAAAAAAATTTGCCAGTGATTACGTAAGACGTCAGCCTTTTCCTCGAAAATTACAGGGACCGTCTAAAAGGATGAGCTTTGATGAACAACGGTATTCCAGAAAGTATGTAACATAGAGTTAAGACGACCAACGTGAAAATTTTACACGAGTTTCCGAACGGACTGTAGAGCGAATTAACGGTAATTTCAATTGTATGTTGCTGTACACCAATCAGAATTACGGCGAACCGATTACACCAAATAACAGGATATCATCAGTTCGCCTGAACAACACCAGAACAACTGAAGTGACCGGTTTTGGCCTTCTATAAAGAAACAACACAGGCGTCACAGTAGAATGGTGGCACGTCCAGAATCACCAAAACACAGTTGGAGGTAGCAATTCGAGCTAAAGATTCGTTAGAGGTATATTGGCTATCGACAGAAAGAAGAACAATTACCTTCGTGTCCTGGCAACACTAAGTCTGCCTCCTTGTTTTGTTCGTAGTTTCCGACTTTATATTACACAGACCGACGATTGAAAACACAGTACACATTATTATATTCTACTAATTACGGTATGTTTGTAATTAAGTTCTATTTATAATAACACGTGTGTACAGCACACCGTGGGTGGCTATGAACGCGTCCCGATTGCAACAAGACAGACAAACATCTTGGGTCCGCAGTTTTTGCTCTTGGCTGAGCGACACGAATGAGCGTTGGGTCACAATTGTGAGTGCTGCTTAGTATCCACTGAGATCGATAGTTGCTGTCAAAGGTTTCGGGCACGTAAAACTCAGAGTAGGTCATCGATCGATACGCCGAGCGCGTACAGTTATGGATAAGAGCTGAGGCACAGTTAGAGTAACCAGTCTTTCAGAATTGTTGTACAGAATGTTGATCACTCAACGCAGACAATAGTGAAACGCTACATTCGGCTTCGTTACATCATCAACACTGACACTAACGTGTCAACGATCCATACTGACGCTCAAGCGCCGAACAACCATGAAAGGAACACGCCTGAATTAGGGGGCAGAAAAATGGAGGAAATGGAGCCTGACAATTAAGGAAAACATCTCCATCGCAACGGAAACGTTTAGCACTACAGTGCATATGTCAGACAAAAAACAGAGCTGTGAATGAAAACAAGACAATATCCGCTTTTTTCAAGTTCTCACTACACTACGCCATCATTTGCACTTACTTTGTGTGCAATCCAGTCAAACATCGACAACAACCATTTCACTGAGCTGGATTAATAGCCATCTTTCATAATGTATCTAGTCACCAACTTTGACAACGGCGACGACTCCAATCCGAGGAACGAGATCAGAAGAGAATACCCAACCGGCTGGCAGCTGCTTTCAGTTTCCAGTGCTAAATCATCATCCGTCTGTTTCCTAACCTACATCAGTCGGCCGCAGCGTCGACACACAGCGCTCAGTATGAAATCCGACCATTCAGCAACCTACGTATAAGGTGTCCGTGCGTATCTAAGGCCTGAGCGAATGAACGTGCTTGCTAATCATCACTGAATATCCACTTCCTAAATCATTGCTGCTTACCCATTAACGGTGTCAGATACGAACGGGAGAACGAGGATATAGAGGCTGGATTATACGACGACGGCACTTTTAGTGTTTCATGAACGAACGAGACCGACTCTTGTAAGATGAGTAACCATCGTTTGTGGCTATTTTAATTGAGGTGGCTATCGTAGTGGGAATAGTATTATAGCCATTGCACGCACTAGACTGTAACTTCACTCAATCAAGTGCCGTCAATATGATTTCGAGGGGAAAAAAGTATGAGCAAAAACTGGGAATGATTGACGTACTGTACTGCTACCGAATCCCGGATGATTCCAAGCCAAAATGGAATAGCCCAGATCAAGAGGGACTAGAGAAGTACCAATCTCTGGGTATCCGCCATTACCTTCGCAACAAATGATCTAATAGAGAAAAATATCAAAAAAAAGAACACAAAAGACAGTATAAAAAATTTATAAATCAACCAATCAGGTTTGAAGAAATCGGAATACAAAACACTAGTTAAACAAGGCAGACAAAGGTACAAGATTGCCTTAGTAAAGCGCGCACATCTGACAATCAGTAATCGCATCAGACTTTAAACAGACATCATAGTTTAGCTTGTTGTTTAAAAGTGACGAAAATACGGCGTTTATCCTGTCTGCTCCGAAAAAACAAGTGGGTGTTAACCGTCCACAATAACCACTTTCATTGGTTAACTGTCGATTTCAGGTTACTGTGTGTGACGTCATTATCAAATTGGATCGTGGATGCCTTGAGTCGAGAACCGAAACGTCTTCGAACGGCATACATATTACTTTGTGATGTTTTGCTGAGCGTCAATTCGCGTCTTCAGTGACTGGCTGCCACATAGCCAGCCTTCCAATATAGCACCCCACGCCCTATGTGTGGTTGGCCCGAGTTCAGCCACGCTGACCTGAAATCTTTATTTCAGATATGTTGTTGCAAACTGCACTGGCAGATGCAGAAGGACATAGATAACCTGACCTCCGACACACTGGTCTTACACTGCAAGCAAAGAGGCTCACAGACCTGTTGAGTGAAGAGTGACGTTTTACGTAATCAGCGGACTGACCCGACCAATTTATACGAATCAACTCGTGACGATTCGACGGAACTGGAAAAATAAGTTGACCATCAGCGAACGCGTAGGCACGTTAGCGTAGGTGAAAACAGATCGGTGGTGTTCATCGAGCGTACGATATAGTAGGCGGCGTGACGGTAAGAGTCGGTGGGATGAGAAGGTCGTGAATAAATGACCCTAGTACCAATATCATCATCATCATCAACATAGACACCAGCAAATCCACAGTTCACACTGATGCTTAACTACCATACAACCATGAAAAAAACAGAAAGCAATGTACAGGCTAGAAGAAGCAAAAAAGAAGGGGACGGGAAGAACCTAATCATTAGGAATGGCTACGTCTAGATTCAAACATTCAACATCGAAGTGCCTACACCCTGAAAACAAACAACCGAGATCTGAGCAAAAGCAACGCGCCATCAACAAGACAGATTGCTTACAGCCTTCACTGACCCACCTCATTAAATGCACTCACTCCACAGACAACTCGAACAAACAACAACAACATTCACACCAATGAACTCGGTTAGCCCAATCCTCAACTGAGTCCTCGAGCAACCGACTCTGGGAGTCACAAGGGCTCCAACCCGCGAGACGAACCCGATCTACAGTGAACAACCTCTTTGTGAACGATTTCATTTATCTACGCCAAGTTGTCATTTGTCCACCCTCACACCTTGAGCCAATCGGCCGCAGGGTCGGCAAAGAGTGCTCGACGCACCAGACGAATAGCTGACATCCGTAACACATGGCCTAGTCACTTAAGTCTGTGTACACCTAACGACCGAACAAAACTCATTCAAGCATCACCACTAAATACCCCCCCCACCAACCTCCCCGTCGTCTACTCGCTGGTGCCACCCAACAAGAGCGATCGAACACAAGCATAGGTGGCCAAACACCTCAAGACCGTCCACGTCTTCTACCCTCAACGATCAACCTCCAATGCCACCACAGGTGTCCCAGATTAGCAAACACCGCTCTAACCTCAGATATGCGTATCTCCACTTCATTCCCCACACCTACACCGCCACAGCTGATGCAACTTCCAACGTAAACAAACCGATCAAAAACCTCCAGAACCCCATTATCTAACATGAAACCTACGTTATCAAAACAATCTTGCAGAAACACTCCGCATTTTTGGGCCGCAAAACCCATTCTGATATAACTAGCACAACGCGAAAACCATTTAACGTTGTTTGTTCTCTTTAAAAACAGCAACACCTTGTCACCAGCATAATCACGATCAGTCAATCTGTCACCAGGTAGGAGGTCTACACCAGCATCTTATGAGTGCCGGAGACAGTACTACATTATTTCCTCTATCACAAAATTATACAAAAATGGTGAAAGTGGACAGCCTCATCGTACGCCACTCATGGTGCTGAAACTGTCAGACAGTTCACTGTAAACCCTAACCGGCAATGAACAATGACAACAATACGTCGACAGTATGTTCACACACTTGGTCGGTACACCCCTGTGTTTAAGCGACTCTAAAATTCTACATCAATCGACCAGGTCGAACGCACCTTTACAGTCGACAAACACGATGACTGTTTACCCACCGTACACATGACTCTGCTCCAGAATTCGACCAAGAGTAGGAATGTGATCTAAACGACCCCGCCCAGGGCGAAACCCAGCCTGCTCATTCCCAAAGTTTACCTCTCAAGCTGCAGTGAGTCCACGAAGTACAATCGACGCCAAAGGCCATGGCAATTACGGGGGTCAAGCTAAACCTCCGATGGTTTTTGCAAGAGCCCCTGATACCCTTCTTAAATGTGAGAACTACTATTGAGTGACCTCAGCACGAGGAATGGTCTCCGTCGTCCACATAAGTTGGAACAGCTGAGTCAAAGCTTCTACTAACGACCCCCTACTTTCTTTAAAAAGTGCCGCAACGAAATCATCTAGGCCAGCAGCCACACTAAGTTTGACAGCCGAGATGCAATTGCGGACCTTAGTCTCAGTGGGTGGTTCCAAATCCACTAGCCAGGGTGCTACATAACAAGTTTGTGGCAGCAACACAGTAGAAACAGGAGGCCAGCTAGGACAAGAGCAACATCATCAGAACTGTTTCACTTTGCGTCTCAACGCGCTTTTATTCTCCGTAACGATGGTAAAACAAGACCTGTTTAAATAAATGGACATTCACAATCAATCTTCTTTTTGACCAGCAGAGAAGGGTGGAAGTTTGACTAAACTACCAGTGAGACTGACAACCTGAACATCTCTAGTCGCTAATGTAATCACCAGAGATCGTGATCAACAGTTCAAAACACAACTTGGTCATGCTTGTTCAGCTTTCTTACATTCGAAATGTCCTGAGATTCTGATAACCCAAAGTTAAGTCATCTCCACATGTGAGTTTTTTGTTGCCTAACTGCAAAATTAGTCGAAGGTACCGATTCCAATTACAGATTATCCGAATTGCAGATCTGATGATCTCGAATATCTTGGATTGCGCTTGCGCGACTTGATATATGCCAGAGAATTCATCATCGACCAGTAACAACGCAAAAAATCACGTGTCACACACCGACAACGCTACATGGACTGACGACCGTAAGCGCTTAACTGTTCATATATGTGACATACAGACAGATGGCTGATGCAATAAACAGCTGAATCGGCTTGACAGTAAAAGAATAACAAAACTGCCTGTTGTCCACTCAGCTTGTAATTCGGGAAACGTGCTTAAATCGTTGCCGTGATCACGACCACTCTGAGTGTGCCGATAAGGTGCATGGACGAAAGATTATAGAAACCTACCTGGCTGATAAAAAAAATAGCCAGAAGTTTGAACTGCAGGCATAATGACCGTACATCGAGAGTGGCACTGGACAACAATTTTGACTGGATATCGAAGTTGTACTCGAGTGGTGCTGTCGATCACCGCCAGACAAGAAACGGGATGGAACGTCCTGCAGACGTTTACTTAGTTTTACATACTTGTACGCAGAATGTGGATGAGAGTGAAGCACATGCAAGATAGGTCCTTATTCTGAAATTGCTGTACCAGACAATATCAGGGAACGATTTCATTAGCTTAAACGAACGCCCCAAACAAAGTTCAGGTTTTTCAATGTCTAAAGCTGGTGACAGGCATACAAAGACCCAATATAGCCTGTTATTTACAAGCAAGTCGCTGTTTCGTATGTGGCTCATGACTACCCCACAACAGAGTTGACAATGCGACTGTGCCTTGCATCTACCCACGTGTGCAACGTTCTATAAGATGAAGCGATCAGGCTGGTATGATAAGATAGAGACTATTCACACGCACAGGCCAGTGAACATGAGGCTCGACCGACTCACCATCACCTCGCCTTTGGAATCACCGTGCCCGGCAGAAGACGAACTCAGAGATGAGGCCGCAGTATAACCACGGCGATCGGCGTAGAACGCTTCAACAAATTCGCCATCTCGAGTACGCAGACCAATACGTCGAATGGAATACTGAAATTTACCGGTCACAGAGGATGGAGGCACATTGCATCAGTTACAGATTGAGTTGAAAAAACCAAAGCTACAAACGAACGTGCATATTACACCTTCTCGTAAGTCAGATAATCAGTAAAAGTGTATACTACGCGTTCTGACATAATAACCAACTGATGCTGAGAACCTCCATGAGTGTGTCAGAAGAAAAGAGATGGAACAATCCATTATGTGCACATCAGAATAAAATACAAACGACCTCAAGTTTTCCACCGTACGAACAAACGACGGATTAGAGACATATACCAGTTGATACCCGATGTGATTATTGTTAACTTACCCGTCTGCGTAGCTCATCACGTGCCTCCAAGCGAGCCGGAACTAGAATGATGCATGAACATTCATATTTGTTAGCTTAAAACCCAGAGCAAACATCTGACATGAATGAGTAGAAAATTTATTACATCGCATTAAAGTGAAAGTACAAAAAAGTGAGAGTCGAGAGAAAAACGAGCACTAATTACGAGACGAACGTTCCGACATATTCAAGGTCTCAATTCATACATATCTGTGTTCTGGAGTTCACAAGCAGATTGACTGCTTACATAAGTAAGAGTTATTGTGGTTGAATCAACTAGAGGTAAGAAGTTAAGGGGTAAAAACAGATAAACTCTAGCAATCAGGAATTGGTGTTATAAACTAAACACCATGCGTATCACTGATTCAGACGCTGCACAAGAGAAAGTGCCAAGAGAGTGTCGCAGTCAACGGCAGGTATCAGTTCGTATGAATGATGCCCGTCATTCCTAACGAGTTCTCTGATAATTTTGTTGATTCGCTTCATGAAAACGTTGTATCCATATACTTATATATATATATACATAACACATCAGAAATCGCAAGGAGTTCCTAACGTACAACGATATTAGAAAAAAAGTAGTATATAGGGCGAAGAGGGAAAATATAGAGAAATGAATAAGGAAAAATAAAACGGTGCACACAGAGAAACGCAACACGGACACCACTGACCTCCATTCTTCCCAATATCAGCCGGTATCCTCAAAAAAAGCTGTCCACTGCACTACGGACACCAGCTAAAAAGCCGGAAGCGCTCTACTGAGGTATGCTCCACCGTGAGTACCTTCATACCCCGGACCTAAATCATGCGCCCACCACCGGGATTGCCGCTTCCTGCCCTGTGACGTTTCGGAAACTTGAATTCAAACGAGACTCCCGTTTCCGATTGCGAAGAAACGTGAGCAGACCAGTGTGCACAGGCAGAGCCCGAAGACGTAGTCAATAGCGTGAGTGACTAGTTGAACTGTTGTTGGAGGTGCTCAACCCAGTATCCCAGGTATCGTTTCAGGTTACGAGTAAGCTCACACCTGACTAAGTTACACAAATTGCTTGGGTGAGTTCCCAGAAACAGCGGTTTGTCCTACCTCAGTAGCACTGCATGTCATATATGTGCCCGATGTGTTTCAGTGTCATCTAATGGGTGGGGACCTAGACAGGAGGCAGGCGCACGGTGTTAAACGCGAAACATTTGTGGCCATGCTAGTTTAGATACGTCAATTTGTGATTGACGGTGAGATGGTCTTCCGCCAACGCGCCGAGTGAACTTGGCACATATCAGTGCATGATCGGAATCCAGGCAGGTGCTCCGGATTGATCTGCTGTCATGAAAACGGCCGCGCCACTGACAGCAGACGACCATCATCGTTCATTAATTATCTGGCAGAAATTCCGGTAGCCCAATCCATTGAAGCTACGGTCATAGTACATGGTTGAAAGGGTATGTGCTGAGCCCATGTTTGGCATGGTGGAATAATCACAAAGGGACGCAAGAATGCAATCACTGTGTAAAGTGCTGTCCTAGGCTTGTCCGACTATCAAATTAAATACAGTAGCTTCATGTAACTTCCTACCAACAACCCATGAATAAAACACCTCAATCCGGTTGACTATTTCAGTTTTACTAGGTTTACTGAAGACGAATACGGACTACCGATCCAATGGGAACAACTGTGAGAAAGAACTGAAAACAATCTCGCAGAAACACAGTATGAACGCATGACAACTACGTTCATGTTATGTGGTTATGCAGTACAGAGAGTATTGCTAAAGAGAAAAGCAGTAGTGGTATAATAAGCGTACCGATTCGCTACGAAAATTTTGGATGTAGAATGTTTCTAGAAGGCTATTTTGACGGGATTAGACAACGAAGTGCAGGAAGAGGATCATTGTGCACAACCGACCTTATTGAGGACGCAAGTTTAAGAACAGATTGAATAATACATCAAGACTACGAAGCACAGTTAATAGAAAGAACAAGTAAACTAAAACCAAGGAACGTAGAACACAATGTACAACGATTCGAGAAAAGAAAGAGATCTTCATTACACACGAGTGTGGAATCTTTGTTATTGTTTGCTTGCTACTATTTGTTTAGATACAAATTACTATAACAAGAGCAAGACAGTCACAAAAAGAGGGATAACGACACGTGCCAATGGTCACGGTATGTGGTCATATGCTTCAGTGTCGCCAATCAGTGGCACATCACCTGTCGGGCCCCGGCTGGGAAGCAGGACAGAATTAACGAAGGTTAAATGGGACACCAATTTCCCACTATCCTTATGCCAAATCATGGGCTGCCCAACACGCTGTTTTTCCACGTCATGCCCATAGAACATACACAGGGTGCGACAACGTGGGTACTGAGTAGACATGTGCAAGATGTGTGCAGAGTACCTTTAAGAATGAAGTGAAACTATCAAGCGTGCATACATATTTATTCCAACACACGTCACCAAATCTCACTAGCTACATGATCCGGACACCAGACATAGACGATGCTGAGCAAACGATTGTCGAAAGACTGCATTTTGATGTCATACCAACACCAGAACTGTTTAAAATTAACTGAATCCAACAAAGCTCAGACGATACGTAGGGAAACCTCAACTTAAAAATGGTCTCCTAAGATAGGGTAGAAGGACCGCTAAGTTCCGACCGCCAATGACCAGGATAAGTACGGGAGCGAGATTTGTGATTTTGGCTAGTGTACGGAAAAATTAAGATAGAAAGTGGCACTAATCAATCGCAATCTATCAGAAAATCTATATCCCTTAATACAGAGACAGCAGTTTTGCAACCGACAAATTTGTCAAGAAACAGTTCGTTCCCTTGACGAATTTTAATAAGGTGTTGAAGAGACAAAAGCAATATTCCGCACATTCTGATCACATGTGAACATGTAACTAATTTTAAACACTGATGTACATATATATATACTTATTCTTAGCCGTTGATTGGTACTGGAAAAGCGGTACAAAATGTTGTCACCTGACGATATCCGTTTTCATGTCGCTGGTTCGAATCCAACCGAAGTCCTGACTTTTCACAAATGGGTCTCATCTAAAATCATAAATCCGACACACTACACATCTGCAATTGATAATGTATTTACCTACAAACTAACGGTAGATCAACTTCTGCATTTTTAATGATATGGCGTGGAATTGAAGAATCTTATGTTAGTCTGAAATCTGCAAATCCGAAGAAAGGTGCCAAAATTGAGTTCCGGCATGTTATCACGTCAGAAATTAAGACTCACAATCGTACCATAGTTCTTATTGACTTCTCAAAAGATAGGCCACTTTTGTAGAAAATTGACTTTTCTTAACGCATGTAACTAGCTGACGTGTATTGATTTTAACCAAGAACGCATGTAATCAACTATCGTCACAGGCAGCTTGTGTCAAGTCTACAGCACGCGGTTCCACCCACACGTATCATATTTGTTGGGAGTGCAAATGGCAACTTATACGCGAAGAATGCCCACGCAGCTCGCTACATATGTTTTTAGCCCCTTCTCAGGACTCATTTACGTATTATATATATATATATATATATATATATATACTCATTCTTAGGCGTTGATTGGTACTGGAGAAGCGGTACAAAATGTTGTCACCTGACGATATCCGTTTTCTCACTGGCTTGTTCACATTCATTTTCAGTTAACTTCATAGGCTAAATACAGCCTCTGAAGAGATGTTCAAATAAGTTCGTTGTAATTATCATCGCATCTTAAACTTTCGGAAAATCTCTACCAATCTCTAGTGTTTAACTGCATCGTAAGCGTGTTTGCATTNTTGCATTTGTATCGTACCAACAGTGTGTTTAATATCCACTACAGATTCCCTCATCTGATGACCCCAGAGAACGAATCGCTATTGCTGCACTATCTCTCCTT
>QNGE01000899.1:0-34366 GCA_008508345.1 Paragonimus westermani
GAGGCACTTATGAGGCACACGATCAAAAGCCTTTTGCATGTCTAAGATGATGATAATTACCGCATTTCCTGCGTCAACGGATGTCGAGATATGGTTTACGAATTCCAGCTGATTTGTCCCACGAAAGCGTTTACTCAGGAAACCATGCTGTGAAAGGTTTATGAGGTGTTGTGTCCTCAAAAATCGACTATATGCACCTTTATTATTCTATCAAAGATTCTCGAGCAGACTTACATGTGATTCATGGGACGGTAGTTACTAACGTCCTGCCTTGGACCACTCTTGTGACAAAGCATAATGATTGAGGCTTTCTACAGAGGAAGGTAGGTGCTGGATAAAGGTGATAGGTTAAACAAATTGAGTAATAGAATGGGTATATGCTCACCTGCCTGCTTAACGACCATTGGTGGGATACCATCTGGTCCAGGATGGATTGAGGGCCTAATGCTAGCTAAATGTAAACGAACACTTCGAACATCGATTAGAAAATTACTTAAAACTTTATGTTTTCGATGGGATACTAGCAGGTAATGAAGAGCTTTCTATGCTAAATGAGGCATGGAAGTGTGAGTTGCAGATTTCGCACACCGCTACAGGGTCATCGACAACCGTTTTTACTTTGAGAGTAATAATTTTTATAGTGGGGTCCCTCGTGCCTTTCTGTTCACTACTGAGTGCAAGTTTCTCTTCGTTTATTTGACGGATTCGCATCTGACGTTCTATGCGTTCAAAACATTTTGCTCAGTTGCATCATCAGGGAAAAGTCTAGTGTTCTTCAGTGCCTCGACTTAAGCATTTCAAGTCTGTCGGTCTCTTTCGCAGTAAGGATTTTACCTTGTACATACGAGCCGGCACGTTTTGATTTAATGGGGGCCAAAAGATCGATACAAAACGTTGATTGTCTGATAAATTCGCCAGCTGCTATGCTTTGGTCTGATGTGCGAAAAAAGGCACTCCAATTTAAAGATCTTAGTAGGGAGAAAAAGGCATTCCAATCAATGAATTTGATCGGACGGTAGAATACAACTGTCCGTTTGGTAGCCATATTGAAATTAATCAGGAATCCGACGACATTATGGTCGCCTCTACAGACGGAATACCTACGGTAAATATAAGATCCAAAATATGCCCCTTGCTGGTGGGCGTTGGGACGTGTTGATTCCAACCATTCAGCTGAATGCATGAAAGGAATTCGGCCTGTTTTGCTGGAGCAGAGAATGCGGTCCAGGAGATATAAGGCATGTTAAAGTCACCGCCAACCAGTTTGTGTTCATGAGGCATGTTAGACACATGATTCATTATCCCCATAAGGGCAGTCAAATCATTGTTCGCAGCATCAGGCGGTCTGTAAATACATCCTACAAGTAGCTCGCGAGAACTGATAGAGACCATTACCCACAACGAGTCCTCGAGTTTATGGAGAACGGACTCATCATGTGTGACTGCGGAAAATTACTCTTTCAGGTTAATGATGCATCCACCTCCCCGTCCTGTGAGACGATCCCTACGAATCATGTGATATCCTATGATGCTCATCTGGCTGTCTGGGGTGTCAGAAGAGCACCACGTCTTAGTTACGAGAATGATATGAGGCTTAGATAAAAAGACAAAGGGGTTGAAAATGTGCATTTTAGTAACCAACGATCTTGCGTTTATTAGTGATGAAATTACGAAATTCTTTTTGTCAGATACAACATATAAACTGCCAAAAAAATTAATGACAAATGGGGCAGTGGGTCGCGAAATACCAAATGGAAATGCCTGATCTAAGGAATGTACCGAGTTTCTGCTTATATTCAAGTGGATGTTGTAGAAGTTTGGCTCCATGATAGGAAGTGCTGGAAGAGTGCCACTATGGAGGAACGGCAGAGTGGGACGTGGAGAGGGCGACCGAGTGGCGGTTGATGGAACACCGAGGGGTGTAATAAAAATGGGCTGGTTTGGCATACATTTGTGTTGTTGACATTATAAGGTGATGACGTTCTTGTTGGGGTATATATATTGGGGACTTCGTTCCTAGTAGCACTCATATTTTGGGTTGGAGGATGAGTTACTACTGAGCTATCGGATAATGGATGATAACTGTGACCCATAGTACAGTAGTAGGTTAATCTGGAAGCAGTGGGAGACGAATTGTGTGGTTTTACATGCGAAGCGTTGTTTTTTAGAATGTGGTTTTTAAAACCAGATTCATGACGTTAGTAAAGCTCTTTCGGTTTACTCTTATATTGCAAATCCAAAACACTGTGCTCTAGTGAACACCTCACAGGTCTTACTGTTGATTTAGAGCATTGTCCAGGTGTTTCGGACTTGCCGTTTGTAATTCCGGCTATCCCATATAACGGAGAGAAAGTCCCCTGATAGGAAGTGGATGTCTCCGCTTCCGCAGCCGTGCCATTTTCAGTGGCATTTGAGCTGCTTCTTCCAGTGTTCTGTGTAACTATGGGTGCCTTAGTCCTAGGAATTTTTCTAGTCAAGATTGTGGTTGACAGAGGGAGACGTTGAGCACTACGGGATGTGTGTTTAGCAATAGCCGTTTCATCGCGGAAACTCGAACGCCCCTGGCGTTATTACAACCAGACGTGGTTTGTTCTCCAGTGTTCGCCTGAACCGGCGACACATCGGNGAATGCGGTCCAGGAGATATAAGGCATGTTAAAGTCACCGCCAACCAGTTTGTGTTCATGAGGCATGTTAGACACATGATTCATTATCCCCATAAGGGCAGTCAAATCATTGTTCGCAGCATTAGGCGGTCTGTAAATACATCCTACAAGTAGCTCGCGAGAACTGATAGAGACCATTACCCACAACGAGTCCTCGAGTTTATGGAGAACGGACTCATCATGTGTGACTGCGGAAAATTACTCTTTCAGGTTAATGATGCATCCACCTCCCCGTCCTGTGAGACGATCCCTACGAATCATGTGATATCCTATGATGCTCATCTGGCTGTCTGGGGTGTCAGAAGAGCACCACGTCTTAGTTACGAGAATGATATGAGGCTTAGATAAAAAGACAAAGGGGTTGAAAATGTGCATTTTAGTAACCAACGATCTTGCGTTTATTAGTGATGAAATTACGAAATTCTTTTTGTCAGATACAACATATAAACTGCCAAAAAAATTAATGACAAATGGGGCGGTGGGTCGCGAAATACCAAATGGAAATGCCTGATCTAAGGAATGTACCGAGTTTCTGCTTATATTCAAGTGGATGTTGTAGAAGTTTGGCTCCATGATAGGAAGTGCTGGAAGAGTGCCACTATGGAGGAACGGCAGAGTGGGACGTGGAGAGGGCGACCGAGTGGCGGTTGATGGAACACCGAGGGGTGTAATAAAAATGGGCTGGTTTGGCATACATTTGTGTTGTTGACATTATAAGGTGATGACGTTCTTGTTGGGGTATATATATTGGGGACTTCGTTCCTAGTAGCACTCATATTTTGGGTTGGAGGATGAGTTACTACTGAGCTATCGGATAATGGATGATAACTGTGACCCATAGTACAGTAGTAGGTTAATCTGGAAGCAGTGGGAGACGAATTGTGTGGTTTTACATGCGAAGCGTTGTTTTTTAGAATGTGGTTTTTAAAACCAGATTCATGACGTTAGTAAAGCTCTTTCGGTTTACTCTTATATTGCAAATCCAAAACACTGTGCTCTAGTGAACACCTCACAGGTCTTACTGTTGATTTAGAGCATTGTCCAGGTGTTTCGGACTTGCCGTTTGTAATTCCGGCTATCCCATATAACGGAGAGAAAGTCCCCTGATAGGAAGTGGATGTCTCCGCTTCCGCAGCCGTGCCATTTTCAGTGGCATTTGAGCTGCTTCTTCCAGTGTTCTGTGTAACTATGGGTGCCTTAGTCCTAGGAATTTTTCTAGTCAAGATTGTGGTTGACAGAGGGAGACGTTGAGCACTACGGGATGTGTGTTTAGCAATAGCCGTTTCATCGCGGAAACTCGAACGCCCCTGGCGTTATTACAACCAGACGTGGTTTGTTCTCCAGTGTTCGCCTGAACCGGCGACACATCGGCGTTTCCAGCGTTAACTTGCGGGTTCACAGAACTCATTGAGCAGTCGAGATCTGCGGTCAGATCGACGAGGTTGTTGACTGTGTCCTTTTCTCGGGAACTATTGGCTCGCAATATTTCCCTTTGGAGTGGCGTCTTGTCACCAAACATTTTATGGGCTTAAAATTTGTGCCACGCCTGATTTGCTCTTGTCTTTTGACAAATTCGTTTGCTACAAGTTCACTTGTGAACTGTAGCAACAATGGACAGTGCTCCTGCTGTACTTTCTTGCAAAGTCTTAAACAGTAGCGCTCTTGTTCTTCTATTTTGCAGGCTTAAAGTAAGATCCTTCTCACTGACAACGGAGGAATTCTGTCGGGTACGTCGAACACCATCACCCTTGCTAGCACTAATTAGGGATTCAGTTTAGGGATGAAGTGAGGCTAATTTCAGGAACGTTTAGGGATAGATTCTTTTGATCAACAGTGTTTTGGTTGCTGAGAATGTGTCTGTTCGCCTGTGAGCCAGTATACTCCGTATTTACAGATTATATGAAGTAACCAACACAAAGGAACTGCATGAAACTCTAAGAAGTTTTCGTTATGCGGATAAACTAGTATTCAGTCCGTTACATTTGTTAGGGTTGCGTTAGGGATTCTGTCCCAAACCCCTAACAAATCCCTAAGTGATTTTGGGATTAATCAGGGGTCTGTTTAGGGATTTGTTAGCGATTTGGGACAAAATCCCTAACGCAACCCTAACAAATGTAACGGACTGGATACTAGTTTATACGCATAACAAAAACTTCTTGGAGTTTAATGCAGTTCCTTTGTGTTGGTTACTTCATATAATCTGTAAATACGGAGTATACTGGCTCACAGGCGAACAAACACGTTCTCATCAACCAAAACACTGTTGATCAGAAGAATCTATCCCTAAATGTTCCCGAAATTAGCCTTAATTCACCCCTAAACTGATTCCCTAATTAGTGCAAGCAGGGACTTTGCTTGCACAGTGTAACCGCTTGTGCAGTTCCGTAGCTACACTAACAATAAGTGTTCCGGCAGCTACGAGGTCTTTGTGACCAGTGGTGGTCTGATTTCAGCGATTTCAGCGACTGATACACTGGTTCGAGACAGGGGCCTAAGGTTCCCGGATCCAGTCGGTTTTCCTTGTTCAGCGTCAGCGGGCGTCTGTTGAACTGAAAGATGATCATTGAAAACAGGGTGTGGCACAGCTCTTTGGGATTACAGTGAATACCAAGAACGGTACATTTGCTCATAAAATGCAACTTTAGATAAATGAGAAAGCAAAGCATTGAAACAACCCCTAGAAGCACTTCTGACGACCTCAGAAGGAAGGTTGTTCCACTAGTTTTTAACCCTGTAAGAAAAACACTGCTGCCTAAGAAAGGTCCGAAGACGAAGCCTGAAAAGCTTCCTATTATGTCCTCGTCGACCGTCGTCATCCGTTACATTGAAGAACTCTTCTACAAGACCTACTCTGGAGAAGTGTTTGAGTATTAAATCGCCCCGCAGTTTCGTAAATCTAAGTGGGTGCAGGTCGAGAATGTCAAGACGAGACTCGTAAGTAACATTACTCAGGCCCACGACCATTTCGGTAGCCGCGCGCTGGGCACTCTTAACAGCTAATATGTCTCTCTTCAGGCCGGTATACACGATCTGATTGGCATACTCGAGAAGCGGTCTTATATAAATCCCGTAAAGCGTTTGAAAATCATTCTTGTCCATTCGGGGGAAAGTGCGCATAATCAACACAACAGCGGAAAATCCCTCTTTTGCCGCCATCTCATGGCGATACGTGGAGGACAAGTTGGATGACAACCAGATGCCCAGATCTTTCTTCAGATCGATTCTCATGATATCTACTGTGCTAGATGCGCTTTGAATCATGTAGGCATCGCCAGAATATCCACCCAGTGACATGTGAGCACGCTTACTGTTAATGAGTGCAAGACTCCAATCGTTAGACCAGCGCTTGATCGCGTGAAAATCAATCTGTAGTGCACTGGGATCAGTGGCATTCCAGATTTTTAGGTCGTCTGCGTATGATAGTGCGTTGCTGGAAAAATTGTTCGGAGGGTCGTTGACGTAAATTATGAATAACAAAGAACCTAGCACTGACCTTTGGGCAAATCCCGCGATAATGAAAAAGGGAGACTAAAGGTCTGATCCGGTCTTGACTCCAAACGTTCTATTATCAAGAAAAGAGGCAACCCAGCGAAAAACATCTCCTTGAATACCATAGGCTTCCAGTTTGTGTTTCAGGGGGCCGTGTGGGACACGGTCAAAAGCCTGGGCGAAATCGAAGAAAATGGCATCTGAGATGAGGCCATTGTCTTTGGCCTCCGTCAGACTATTCATGAAAATAAGCGTTTGTTATGCGCGACCGATTAGGAAGGAAGCCATGTTGTGTGGAAGAAAAAACGATTATTCGATAAGAAGTGATTGAGTATGGCGCGTTTTAGTAGGAACTCCGTTATCTTGCTTGAAATGCCAGTAAAGTTGATTGAACGATAGCTAGCCGGAGTGTGTCGGTCACCCACTTCAAATATGAGTGTGACCGTTGCCTCTTACCATGCGCTAGGGAGGATGCTAATCCGAAGTGTTTGCTTAAACAGCTTATAACGGGGTTCAGCCAGACTAACAGCTGCCTCCTGAAGTATTCTGGGATAGGTCATGCCACGACCTATTTCACTGTGTGAATTAACCTTGAGTAATGGGTCTTCAACATCTAGCACAGAAAACTCGGCGGTCAAAAGTGGTTGCCTGAACTTCTGCCCCGAAAACAGAAAATGAAAGCTCGGGGATGTGACGTTGTAGAGTGACGAGCAGTACTCCTCGAATAACTCAGTCACAATCAGAGAGTTAGATGGAGTCTCCTCGTTGGGCAGTCGTAAAGAAAGAGCTGAAGGTTCGTTCTCCATTAGTCGTTGCATATGCTTAAATAAGACGCTTTGTTCCCGCAGGCTCTGAGGAGGTTCTCTTTTTGTATGTGTGATGTGTTTGCGGATTTCGCTTCTACACCTGTTTCGGACAATGTGGGACGCGCCCAGGTCCTCTGAGTTTCCTGTAAGCTTATGCTTTGCGAATAAATGGAAAAGGTTGTCGGGAAGACGGCGTATTCCATGCGGAAGGGGTGGCCGATAAGAGAAAATGCACAGTTTGCGCGGTATAAATAAGTCGTCCGCTTTCGGAATTGCGCTTTGAAACGTACGGTAGTTCTGGTCCATGAAGTCTAGGTCAAGAAGAAGTAAACCCGGGTAAGTTCTCAGGCCGTTCAAATTTGGTTGATTAAAGTTCCGAACTGTGGACATTTTTGATGGTTATTGTAACCAATAACAGAGAAGATCAAAGGCTAAAAGTGAATTGTAACTGTGTCCATGTGTCGGCTTGATGATCACTCTCTCTACCACGTTGCTCTCATTAGTGATGACTAAGTCGAACAGAAAGGTAATCTGACCGACACGATGCTGCATGGCGGTGGTGACGTCCTGTGTCCACGCCTTCCACCGCAACAGCATTGATAATGAGGTTGAGAATCCGCCTTCACAGTCCTGGTGAGAAACTGTTGCCCGGTTTATCTTGAATGCATTAAAATAACCCATAATAAGCTTATGAGTAAAGCGTCGTAGGCCTAGGAAGTTTCCGGGCTTACCAGAAGGGTTTTGTCGTCGGAGACGTCGGATGGAGGATAACGAGAGATGCCCCCCACTAGGAGTGAGTCTTAGCCACGCAGTAGTAGTCGAAGCCACAGAGCTTCACATTTGTCAGAGGACTGGAAGCTGCCGATAACCGTGTGTGTCGGGAGATACTGCTGAAGGGAAATCGAAGAACCCCACATTCTCCCTCGACCGAAATCAGCCCGGTAAACTGAGTACCCCAAGACACTCAGTTCACTGACACTGACATCACCTGTAAGCCGGATCTCCGTGAAAGCGAACATGTGGGGATAGGTGTCAAGAGTTAACTGTCTAATTTCCGGTCATTTACCGAACAAACTCAGACAGTTCGTATACTATTACTTCCTCGCTGGATTTCGCGAGAAACTATAAGGCAGGGTGCAAGGAAGAGTCTAAAAATGAAGACCAAGACTTGTGGAGGGTGGTAGAGCTGGACTCAGTCTGTACTTCTGAGTTGTTTCGACGGCCTCCTTCAAGGCTGTGGGCGCAACATCTACGCATGTGCGTAGGTCAGAGACCCTACAGAGTGTTCGACCAGCATTATTGGCGCAGCAACTCGTTAGCTCTGCACCACTGTCAAATTCCGCTGTCTGGAAGGGTGTTTGGGAATTTTTACTAACGGAAAGTCTGACTTCTTCGTTTGCTGGGTGTAGGGTTTGAAAGATGGCATGTTATAGGACTACTGAAGTAAACATTTTGATGATTTTTGAGTTGCAAGAGGCCGCTTTGCAAGCTGCTTCCGTTCCGAATTCTTGGGAGGAAGAGTTCACCGCAGGGCTGTTTGGTGGGTTTTGCGATGGGTAAGTCTGAAGACGATTTGTGCTCGGTGTCGGTACCCCCAATGCTCGTGCCTGCGCCCGGGGCGTCGGTCGTTGGGATGGCGATGCAGACGGTGCCTCCGCTTTGTACAACAGGCACAGTGCTCTAAAAGGATACTTCCAGAGCAGAAACTACGACTTCACTCTCCATTTGTAGCTTGTGGTCTGCCATGATTCGTGGCTTAATCTTAATCCAGTGTTCGCGTCTCGCCCTCTCCTACCGGGAGCAATCGTGAGAAATGCCCTGCAGATGGACGTTGGGGGACTCCGAAGCCTCTGTTTTCCTCACCACGACCTTAGAGCTGGGCATGGTTAGCAAAGCTACCAAAAGGCCAAGTGACTTTTTGGTTGTCTTAGCCCGCAGCTTACTCGCGAGTAACGGGTATGTAGCCTCCGGGGACAAGGAATTCCCTAAGATTGTTTTAGCTTGCTCGGTTGGAGAAGAGGTTGTAGGGAAGCGGCCCCATAGAACAACTCTCTTTTCCATGAGAGTTTCTCCCTTCATTTTTACTGCCGCTCCTCCATGTGTGCAGTTGACAGGACAACAGCTTCCGCGGTGAATGCAACACCAAGGAGAGCAAGCGCTGTATACTCATTCAGAAAGTGCATTTCCAGTTTCATTTCGGGCAGAGTCCGTCGCTACTCCTCTATCTTACTACCCATGAAAAAATAGGAGGAGATACAGAGCTAAGAATAGCCCTTCATTCACGGTCGCAGGTTTTCTGCACCACTTTACCTGACGTGGTGCGTGTAAGACCAGTCAGCGGCGGGGAGGTGCCTTGGCTTTCGTCAAACCTGCAACCCATGCAGGCGTAAATGAACAGTGAAGACGCCAGCTGTTTGCACTGGCGTTCGTTGGGGCCAGTGCACTTGAAGTGATACCGCTTCTGACAGTGGTGTTACTGCATGCCTTTTTGTACGAACATTTTACACCCATGCCGGCCGCAGACGCTTGCTGCCACAGACAGCGTCTGCTGACTCCCAACACTGCTAGATCTGACACTGGTCACTGTCGACAGGAATGAATACTGTGCAATATGGGACAGTTAGTTTTCGGTGCCACACAAAAAACGAATCAGACACGATAAAGCGGGAAACAGTCGGGTGCTATGTAGAGCAAATAATTCAATAACGACTTGCCGTGTTACTCGATAACGACTAACAGTAGTCTTGGGCAGTTTTTGGTGCACAGGGCACTAACAGGACAAAAATGTGAATATGCAGTAACAGTGAGACATTTCAAACCGAATTTCGAGGTACCCGCGCAAAAGATTTTCAACCTGCGCAAACGATGCACAAAAATGCACAAATCTCTCTTCAGGTTGATTTCAATGGTATCTAATGAGCTAAACGCATTATGAATCACGAAGGCATTGCTATAACCTTCACTAAGTGAAACATGAGCACACGCTGACTTTTAGTTGGGAACTCCAATTGTTCGACCAGCGTTTGATCGCGCCAAGATCAGTCTGTGGTGTCCCGAAGTCAGTGACATTCCAGACTTTCAAGCTGCCGGTGTATGGAAGAGCATTGCTAGAAGTGTTGTCCAGAAGGTCGTTGATGCAAATAGGAAACATCACAGGAATAAGTGTTGATTCTTTGAGAGAACCCACAGAAATAGGAGAGGGAGAGGAAAGATTCAGTCGGGTTATAACTCCCTATGTTCTACTGTCAGAAAAAGAGGCAATGCAGCCAAGAACCACGCCCTGGATGCCACAAGCTTCCACTTTATGTTCCAAGGGATCGTGTGGAACACAGCCAAAACCTTGAGAAAGTCAATGGTTATAGCACCTGAGATGAAGCCATTGTCCAAGGTCTCCGTTGGAATAACCATGAAAATATATGTTTGTTATGCATGACAGGGTAGAAAGGAAACCATGCTAGTGAAAAAGGAAAGGTGGTTTAGTGGGAAGTGGTTGAAGATGGCACGCCTTAATGAAAGTTCCGTCATCTTGTTCGGAATACTAGCCAGGCTGATTGGCCGATAGCTAACTGGAAATTGCCGGTCGCCTGCTTCAACTATGAGTGTCAGCGTTGTTTTTTCCAAGTACTCGGCAGTGTGCTAGTCTGGAGTGTCTGCTTGAACAGCTTTAAGAGGGGTTCTGCTGGATTTGCAGCTGCTACTTTAAGAATTCATGAATGGATTTTGTCAGAGCCCACCACGCATTATGAAATTACATTGGATAGGAGGCCTTCAGAACCTAGCATAGAAAGCTGTGCGATAACGGGCGACTGCCGGAAGTACTGCAGCAGTAGGATACGATATAAGTTCGGCTGTGCGATGTTGTTAATTGCCGAATAGTACTTATCCAATAACTCAGTCACAATCAGAGAGTTAGATGGAGTCTCCTCGTTGGGCAGTTGTAAAGAAAGAGCTGAAGGTTCGTTCTCCATTAGTCGTTGCATATGCTTAAATAAGACGCTTTGTTCCCGCAGGCTCTGAGGAGGTTCTCTTTTTGTATGTGTGATGTGTTTGCGGATTTCGCTTCTACACCTGTTTCGGACAATGTGGGACGCGCCCAGGTCCTCTGAGTTTCCTGTAAGCTTATGCTTTGCGAATAAATGGAAAAGGTTGTCGGGAAGACGGCGTATTCCATGCGGAAGGGGTGGCCGATAAGAGAAAATATACAGTTTGCGCGGTATAAATAAGTCGTCCGCTTTCGAACTTGCGCTTCGAAACTCATAGTGCTTATGGTCCCCGGAGTCATAGCCACAAAATGTTGAACTTATGTAGATTCTCAGGCCGTTAAGACCAGCTTGATTGAAATTTCAAACCATGGACTTTGTTGTTGCCTCTTGATTTTGTCAAGGTCTGATGCGTTATCTTGGGATCGGTGTCATTTGGTTGATGGTGAAAGATGGCCCTACGCTTTGCTTTTCCCCTGAATAAGTTAAGTTACTCATCTTTGTTCTTACACCATCTACTTTGACCGTTCCCCTCACCCCTATTTAATCCGAGCCCTGTAAACTTCTAAATACCGAAATTAGACATTTTCCCGGCATTTTTTCTCGAGTAACTTACAGTTTCTACCCTTTCTCGGTGCATGAACAGTGGTTTTGCTCCGAACAAACCAATAACCGTTTGTTTGAATGAGCTCGACCAGTTTCATCGTCCATCATCGTTGATCGGTTTCTGGTTGTCGGTTTGTTGTACAGACACTTTCTTCCTTCGATTTCTGAGGATTTTCACATTCGAGGTTAGAGACTCAATTTTCCTGTACACTGATTCAACTAGTACCGTACTAAATCTGGTTATCACGAGCGTCTTCTCGTTAACCGTTTCGAGGATGGATCATACCTGTCGTTGAATATTGAGGGGCATTTACCGGATCAGCAGATTACGCGTAACTCGGTGTGAACTTGAATCGTTAGAGAACGGTTCAGTATCGGCAGACAACATCAAGGGTGGGAGGAGAGTGCCACTATGTCTAAGTGGTGGTTCGCTGATCAATCTGTCTACCAGTCCGCTCTCACTAGTGACGGGTAGGTCCTGACCGGGACGATGCTGCGTCGGGGCGCTGGCCTACTGTGTCCACGCTCTTTGTTGTGTCAGCGTCCTTAAGAAAGTTAAGAATCCGCATTCGCGGTTCTGGTGGGGAATCATTGTCCGATTTATCTAGGGTGCACTAAAGTCGCCCTCAGTGAGCAAGTGAGCAAAACGTTCTAGTTTCAGGAAGCTTTCTAGGCTCAAGAAAAGTACAACGTCGTCCGAGATGTCGGATGTGGGAGAACGATGAATAACCCCCGCTGGAAATGAATCTTCTCATGCAGTGCTAATTGATTCCACAGGGGTCACATTTATCAGGGACATGAATTCCGACAATAACAGTGGGTGTCAGGAGGTGTGGCCAAGGAAATATTATGGAGCGCCTCATTCTTCTTCGGGCGGGGTCGACCCTGTGAACTGAATATCCGGAGACACTTAGTCCACGTCACCGACGTTTCCTGTAGGCCAGGCTTCCGTGAAAACAAACATAGGGTGCTGGGTACCTTTAATTGATCGTCATCACCGTTTGTGCGTACGTCAGCGAATTTGCAGGAGGCTTGGTCAGCAGTCTTGTTGTTGCAACTTGCTACCCCTATGCCCTTGTTAAACCGCGCTTTATAAGGTGGGTATTTAACAACCTTCACTGACGGGAAATTTGACTCCAACGTTCGCAGATCGCCTGATTTGGAAGAGAGCAGTGGGCGTGGTGTTTTGTGGCCAATAGTAGAACCGTTTGAGGGGACGGACCGCAGATATGCTCTTTGAATCACATGAGAGAGCAGTTTTTCTGCTGGCCGGTTTGGTGGGTTTTGGAGCAGGTATCTCGGAGAATGGTTTTTGTGCGGTTTCGTTTTCGCAGTGGCAAGTTTTCTACGTCGCTTCAATTTTCGCGGTATGTGCGTTACCAGCAGGCGGCAAAACGGCGCCTTGAACTCCGTCTACCCTGCAGCTCAGGCAGATAAAATTAAGATGACAAGGCAAGCTGCTTGTATGTGTGTTTGTTGAGGTCAGTGCATTTGTGGCGATGCAACCTCTGGCACCGTTAGCATTGTATACAGTTTACACATATATCTGGCACTCTTACCGGCGGCAGATGCCTACTGCTTCAGTCACTGTCTGCTGAGTCCCAGCAGTGATAGGTTTAACGCTCGCCGTTGTCGGCAGAAACAAGCAAAGTACAATATGGAGCCGTTAGTTTCAGCAATTCAGAAAAAAACAGAACATATGTTACCCATACCGTTCAATACGCAACGAATTAGTAGGTTTTTCGATGCACATTACACAAATAAGGCAATCAAAATCCCGTAGTGGTTGAGCACTGCAAGATTAACAAACTTTTTCGATTTTGAGCGATGGCATGACCTCGATAAGTAAGCGAGTGATTGTAACGCAGCCCGCTGTAAACGCCATTTTGTTTCCGTTCGTGTTAATCGTATGTGTCTTACTGGAACTTTGGCTCCTTTTGCATGACTACCATTGGAACCCTCAGTTCTGAGGAACGCTGTCCCCCAGTGTCTCCACGTTGCACAAAATGGGTTTACGAGTGTAAAGGGTACACGAAGCCAGAACGTCCGGCTCGCCTGTTACAGTGATCACCTTGCGAAGTGCAAACTGATGTGACTGCTGTGCATTTTCACCAAAATCTAAAGTTTTGAGAACCATCTTCTCAAAAGCGTATCTCAAATTTTTTCCTCAAACAGAACTTCTTCTCCCTTGTTATGTCTGCTGTGTTGTCACAGTCACGCAATTGGCTCATTACACAGTTAGCAACTGTGGTGTTCGCTTACAGAAATGGTTTTACCGTGTGTACACTGCTCAGGTTATCCTGGGCGTGTTTCTCACAGCTGCGTTGAGAAATATGCCATTATTAATGGAAATATTCAGACAATTTCAGTTGATTTTCGAGTTACCTCCACGAGAAGGGGTACTAGAGTACGTACGAAGCGGAGGTACGAGAAACTTGGTTTTAACCCTCTTGCAGATTAATCCGAAGGCACGGTTTTGATTTCTGTCTGCTAAAAATTCGTCTTTGGTACGAAATGACGTTTTCAAAGATTTTGCAATAGCGTTTAGTTTGCCGTGATAAATATTTGGTCGCACCGTGATACACAAACAATGAGTGGAGTGTAACGAAAAAGTGATTCCAAATATTAGGATTTGTTTGGAAGAACGACGCGAGAGATATTCACAGAACTAGTAAGCTGAAAACTGCGTTCAAAACCACCCGATTTGTTACGCAACTTCATGAAAAGGACTCATCTAACAGCACATGTAAACGCAAGCACAACAACATGGAGTGCGTTGCCCAGGTCACTGGTGAAATTATTTCACTATTCTTTTTCAGTCTTTTCCGCCGATCTTTTCTTTGTTAGGCTTAAATGAGTACTGGCCGCGGAGTCCTGAGCGAGGAGGCAAAAATCACAACTCGTTAGACACAGTACAGGTCACGTCGCTGCTGATACTAAATGCGTTATCTTAGTGCCGTAGTCCTAGTAGATAAGTTAGCAAAGCCGATAGGCGAATAACCTCGTTGTTTTTCACCCCTAGTCGTTTTCAGGGGCGCCGATTACTTAGCTACAAATGAATGTCGAGCGGACGGATTCTTTCAGGAATTCGGGCGGTCCGAAATAGCGCAAGCAGGGTTTGCCGCAAAAGTTACAATTCACACACCACTTAGGCCATCGGGGTTGATAGAGAGCTGACTATTCTCACAAATTCAACTGAAATACTAGAACAAAAGCATATGGGCTAATCTCACGGCAGCCGTCCAAAACGCAGGAGTTCACCAGAGCATAGTAAAACTGTTAGGTTGTATTGCGTGTATATGGGTGTGAAAGTTGGTGAAACGTACATCAGGAAGCTGGCTAAATCAGCCTAATGTGGAGCTCTTCTAGTTGTAATTGTCCCGGCTGACTGGCTGTCGGATTATCAAAACCCATGTGCAACTCATTTGCAACTCACCATGCCACTCGCTGGCCAAATGGTTGTCCTATCTCCTTAAACCCGTTAGGAAGAAGCTGTCGGAACATAGCCTACGAGACTTCGTTGAATTTATTAACACAATCAGCGGGCTAAACCTACCTGGACAACGAATGCTTTCTCTGGACGCATCGTCCTTGTTTACAAATGCTCCACTGAATGAGACAATAGACTATTTGTGTGATTATATTATGGTTAATAACCTAGATGTCGGTATACCCCCATCAGAACTGAAACAGTTGGTGTACTTTTGTACTCATAACATACAGTTTAAATTCGATGGTGAACTATATCGACAAATAGATGGTGTGGCAATGGGATCCCCGTTAGGGCCGTTGTATGCGGACACCTTTATGGCAAAGCTGGAAAATCACCAGTTAGAATAAACCATTGGTGTATTCAGTTTTTATAAACGATACGTGGATGATATCATATGTATAGTTGGCGAGAATACTAATCCAACGGATATCTTAGCAATTTTCAACTCGGTCCACATAAACGTAACATTCACAATAGAAGCTGAACGTAATGATCAACTAGCTTTTCTGGACATACTCATCTAGCAGCGTGGTGATGGATCGATTCAACGTAAAATCTATAGGAAAGAGACCTGGCAGCTTTGTTCCTCTAAGGCAGAAGAGAAATCTCATAAACTGCATGACCAATAGAGCCATGAGAATATGTACATGGGATACGGTCTCCGATGAAGTGACGTTTCTACGCACACTGTTCTTACAAAATGGCTATCCAGAACGTTTTGTAGAAAAGACTATGGAACGTCGTCAGAAGCAAGATAAGATGACTCTAGCGGAAAAGAAGTCAGTAGTTATTTCATTACCATTCAAGAGGGATACACTCGTCAAAACAATCACTAGGAGACTTAATACTTCTATCAATAGAACATCCTATGCTGCCAACCTATGCGTTTGTTTCACATCTACTCCAGCCCTGTGTTTACGGTTAAAGGATGAAGTTCCCGCTTCTGCGACTTCCTTTTTCTTATACTCATTTACTTGTTTCTGTGGAACTAGTTACGTGGGTCGCACCACCAGGCGCCTATCCGAACGTATCCATGAACGTCACCCAGCCTGGATCAATAGCGGGTCACCAAGACGATTACTAGCGCAGTTGTTGCACACCTTGTTGATACTAATCATACTATCAACCTGGCCTCCTCGTTTCGTCTGATTTACCGATTTAAAGGTATCCACTCAAAAGCTGTCAGATGCCGAATTTTGGCCACGGCTGAAGCGATCGGAATTCGATTGAATAATCCACCTTTGTGCGCACAAAAGCGCTTTGTTCAGGCGTTGAATTTGCCATGGCCAAACATCCAAACCACGACTGATAAAAACACCATGGTTCCAGTTACGTCATGATGGTGACATAATCGTATCACAACGTCGTCTCCGTGTGCGCTTATGACGTGTCTGACCTCACTTGAACTTGCCATTTGTTTTGTTCGCTTTCCCATGACAACTTCGTTTCATATAAATGTTATGTATTTGGCCTGATGATGAATAACCGAAAACGAGCTTGTTCGCTACACCATTTTTCTGATGGAAACCCAAACTAGATGAAAAACAAAGCCTACAGGATGGAACCGGGCCCGGATTGGTACAACGTCCCAAAAAGCTATCTTCGTCGTGACAACCTACATTTAAACTCACTGGGAATGAAGCAGTAAAAAACGCGGTTAGATGCAGGCCGTTCGGTTATTGATATTTTGCGCTCCTCAAGCGAAGCAGATTTAAACGAGTCCATCCTGACCAATTCATACATATACGAAGTAGAAGCATATGTCCAACATATCATTTTGTTACAGTAGACATCGTCAGCATAACAGAATTATGCAGCAATCTGCATCTGTCCGCATCATGATGGTTGGCATCTGTTGTTTGTAGACAGGCACCTCCGTCATTCAGGCACGGCAGAAAATATCACTTGGTGCAGCGGCCCCGAAAGAATTCAGCCGGGTGACCGTACGCTTTTCAGCACTATTTAAATAATTTTGGCCACCTTCATTGGATATTAGTCCAGATTTGCCTCATGAAAGCGAAATTTGTTTGAGCGACAGTGCACCACCATCTTGAACATTCGAGGCAACTCGTACTAGCCACCTACGATTTCAGGTTAAATATTGCTCAGCTTTGATTGTTGCTATCTCACGGAGACAGACTTTCCAATCAGCCACTTTCAAAAGGACACCACAGTAGAGTTCCTCTTTTGTCAGTGTTCATTAGTAATACATATCGCCTGGCAGACTGAATGAGATTGGAGATTCTCTCATGTCTTGGAAATCCTTGTCCCGAGGTTAGCAACTAGCTTCAACAAGAAATCAGTGTCGTCTACTCAGACATTTGATCAACATGGGCGCTACCCACAGGTGGGAGCTGTAGAGCGTTCAGGCACAATACCTCCGTTGTGCTCGATAGGAAATCAAAAGTGCGATGGTCAACAATATGGCCTCATGAAATTGCTACTGGAGGTCTCGTACCAACCGTAATAAAGATGCGCGCTACTGACAAATTTTGACAAAAACATAGAAACAGTCCGATGCTGCTCTTCGTAATAGGCTAGCTAAGGGTCAGTTGGGATGCAAAAACCACCACCAACTATGGGTAATGGTTAGCTTGAAATTAATTGAATATCCGACCGTTTATCAAGAGTCCACCACTTTTTGTTCCTTCCGACTGAATAATGACAACTGATAACCTCTAGTCAGGCGGAGTCCGCACAACGCAAATCACCAGAGGATGTGCCCTTCCGAACGTAGAATTTTCTTCCATATACTGCTAGATCGCGTGTACTTCCCTATGTTTCTCTTGAACCCGTAACTCCTCCAACTGATTTGCCAGTGTCTTTTAGGCAAGTATTGTGAAATGGGAAACACACAGGCACTACCTATACAGGCAGTAACCAACCTGCTCCTGTTGATCAAGCGCAATCTTCCGAAGATGACTGTGGATACGCGCTTTAATGAGAGGATCGAAAGTGGAAGCCTTCTGAAGAATCCACACTGCGAAAGGAACTGACAGACTTGAAATGCCTATTTCGATAAAGATGACCGAACTGTTTGAACACATAGTGTGGTGAATTGTCAGGCCGGAGGTGCGAGTTTTCGAACGCTCGGCCGAATACCTCAACGTGGGGAGGTACGTTCGAAAACCTGCTGCGATCGGATCAAGGACAACGTGCGCGACCGGATGAGTCATCGCTCGACTAGATCGGACCANCTATAAAAGTCGTTACTGTCATAGACAAAGTGATTGTTGATGACGCTGTTATAATCTGTGGAATCTTCAACCTGTAATTCGTTGTTTCTCTCAACATAAATAAACTCCGTCTCAACTGTTGATACCCCGTTGAAAGTGGATGAATTTCTGAGTGATGTTCTGATTAATAGCCGAACAATTCGTCCACAGTTAGCTACAATTAGGCCCTCAATCCTTATTGGATCTGGTGGTATTCCACCAATGGCTATCAAAGAAAAAGGCGACGACATGCTTCAGATTTTACTTAAGTTTTCATCCTATCACTTTTATCCGACGACTTCTAAAAGCAATAATAATGCCAATCATTACGCCTTGCCACTAAACTGGTTCAAGACAGAGCTTTAGTAACTGTCGTCCCATCAGCCACACGTCGATCGGCTCAAAAATGCATGAAAGGATGAAAAAGTTGCACAATTTTGAGTTCCTAAGGTCAAAAAACCTCATAAACCCTTCACAACACAGCTTCCTTAGTAAGCGCTATTATGTGACATGTCAGTTTGATGTCCTGAACCACACATCGGCGTCCGTCGACACAGGAAACGAGATAATTTTCACACTTCAGTCATGCAAATGTTTTTCGATCAAAGTAGTATCATTTGGCATGCAAAAACTCATGTATGATAGGCTGTCGTCGTGTCTTGAAGGCAACATTCAAACAGTTATAATGGGAGAGCAATGCTCAACCTCAAGGCCGGTGACCAGTAGGGTGGTTCAAGTTAGTGTTCTGGAGTCACTGCTTCCCTTCATGTATATAAATTAGGTGTGCGATGTTGATAAACAGAGCAATCCCTTCGGTTTACTAACGATGTCAAAATAGTTTACACAATCCGTCAACCCAGTAACGTCGCCTCCTCTCTACAAGCTGTACGACACGATCTGGTATCAATGCGGTTGTGACGCGAAACATGGCTGATGACGTTCTCAGTCAAATCAAAGGTAGTTACTTATGGTTGTAAATTATTAAATTGGTCTGTTACGCTAGACGGTCGTAGTGTTTTTGCCACCAAATTCACCAAAGATCCAGGAATACGGCATTCAGACTTCTTTAATTTCTCTGAACAACTGTTGTCAGGTGACAAAATATTGAACAATAAGCTGTATCAAAAAGACTTTCAGCCTACCGGCTGGGAGGCTGACGTATAAAAATGTGAGCTCAACTTGCGTATTGCGCACTCATCCACTGCCGTTTATGTAAGTCTGGTGAATTTGTGTTAGAAAACCTACAACGATCATCTACCAGAAGCTTACTAAGATACTCTCTTTCCTTCTACCATAAACAGCGCTGCCAAAAACTTGGTGCTGAACCACTGTGTGCGCAAGTTAAAGTTGAATCTGGCACTTCCTTATAAACTCATACATTTGGACGCCATCACCACGGCGCTTACTGTTCAATTAAAACGCAGCTCTCCATACGGTTTGAGAAATATCGGTTTTGCTATGCCAACTCTGCTACCTCGGAAAGAGATACGCGAGAACTTCTATATTGTAGAACCTTCTTATATTTGGAATAAACCTCCGAATAAAATCAGAGCCTATAATGACATTCAGAGTTTTAAAAAGGGTTTGGACAGCTATCTTAAGCACTCGAACACAATGTCTGTCTTCGGACTCTGTGCATCCCTCAATGGACTTTTCGAGTGTGGTCTGGGAAGCATTCAGCCGTCGGCTCTATATAACGTAAATGCCCGTCCTCGCTGTCTAACTACCCTCGAAAACAGTTTGCTTGAAGCGGATCGTTGAGTCATTTATCCACAACTCAATTCGGTCTACTGCATGCTTACGAAATCGTTGTAAAATCCACAATATTTTATTCACGTGCACGTTTCACCCACAGTGTTGGAAAACGTGAAATTGGCGCTTGTTAATAAATCCAGCAGACTGACCTTATGTGGGCTTTACTTAGGATGAACTCGTAGAAGACAAAAACGCATTCATATTCCACATATCCTATTTTTCCCACACGTATGTGCTCATTTGTCGTATTCTAATCATCCTAGCATCTACCAGGGCTATGGAGGTTACGTGCATCCACACCATGGTTAATGGTAGCCGATACTAACGGATTGCTGACTATCACACAAAATCATACACACAAGGTCGCGATAAAAACACTTCCCTGATAGCTCACATGATATCAATGAAGCCTCGATTCACTCTCCTTGTTCCTTTGTTCTCCTCAAACATTCCTTGCTAACCACCTAACAACTTTTGTGTTCAATGAAATACAAATCTCAGTTTAAACATAGGCGTTATGAAGCAAATCGACGACAAACCCTCTACGTGTTTTGTTTAACACATGATAATCATTCTGGAGATAGCCGCCGGGCATTCAGTTATCATGGAATGCCTTAACAACTGGTCGACAGCGTCATGAACTTTATTAACAGGTGTAAAATTATTACTATTACATGATGTCTGCCGAAAACATTACGCGTCAAGGTAAATGTTGTCATACCACAGTTTCTCGTTTAATTCGTTCTTTCCTTAATCCCGCGAACATCCGTCGTACGAGAAAATCTCCTCAGATGAGTAGACGCACAAAACCCTGTCTTGAAGAGGACAATTTGCCAGATTTCCAACTTTTGGAAGGTTTCCAGCAATCAGCGAAATTCTGCGCAAGACCCTGCCCAATCGTTTGCCGGGTTTTGGACATTCCCGAACTTCTTAGCAAAAGCCAACTCTTTTCGATTATTTTCTGATGCTATTTATATGAAGTAGTGGAGACATCGTTTGAGGATGCACTTGCATGTGGTCACAGAGCGAACTTGTATGTTACTTCTGCAACCGAAGGGTGAAGGCCTCCAGCGAAGACACTCAACAGCTGCAACGGACAAAGCACATCGGTGAGCAGCCGAAATGCAGAGAGATTTCGCGCACCGCATACAACACACTTAATCCATGGGATACCAGAAGGATGCAAACGATGACTAGCACGTATATTGCGGCATGAATCACGAAAAACGATTGTGTGCACAACTATCGGAGCAGTACAAAATGGCGCCTTCAGACGCCAATGCTGTTCGCATCGAACTTTCGTCTTCTGTCGGGGATGTCATCAACTTTGGAAGTAAGAAACAGAGATGAAATACACGGAGTTCATTTCAAAATTTTCAGTACAGTTTCTGCTTTGTTACGCTTGAACCATGTGAAACATCGACTCGTACATAACCTCGCAAAAGTTAAATCAATGTAACGCCACTTATTTTAGAAGGAGTTTGTGGAATAAGCGGACTGCCGTTTGTGAGGGAATTGTATTGGACAAGCGCGTCAATAAAAAGTCAACTAGTGAGTCTCAGAAGGCTACGGCCAATCAATGTCTGCAATGCGAACAGACTGGTGTGTCATTGAAAGGACCAATCATGATGGCACGCTGCTTCAGCATCGGGTTTTGTTATAACGAATACCGGAGTAATTCTTCATTTTGCTGGTGCGTCTTGCCTATAAAATAGCCACTGGAGACTTACTAAACCGAGATTTGCTTCACGCCACGAAGACTGATTTTTGCTTCCGTCCCGGAAGGTAGCGGTATACACCACCCTTTTCCTGCTATTTGAGTCAAGGTTTTGTAAACTATAGTCATTTTCCTTCTGATTATCCTTTTTCTGCTGATAAATTTCACGTTTGCGGTACTATTCAATTATGCCTTTTATGACCTGTAACTATCTGCGATGATCGCGCACACTTCCGCATGCTTCACACATATGCGTTGAGGGATATACACCACCACTGCTTTTAATGTACAAATCTGAGGCAACAGTCTGCAAGCCGTTCTGAAGTGGCTGTTCACATCTAACCAGGCAGCCTGTACAATCCACACATGGAATATTGAGACGACTTAGAAATCAGTAACTTGCTCCATTTGGACTTTACTCCCTCCTCGACCGCAAGCTTGCTTCAGAATTCAAAATGCGGCGCCGTTTTCACTGACAACGATTTCCAATCTTCGAGTTTTCTATTCCGAGCAGTATTGTGAAACGGATTACGAGTGGTATCGTTCGCATGATAGTATCCAGTTTGCCGGAAGCTCTTTTTCCTTCAAGGCCATTCGCCGCACGTAATTGGTGAGGAGTGAGTGAAGCAGCGTTTCGTCGGATTCTTGGATGTAGGCTATCGAAGGTGCCAGCTACCCACAATTTTGATCCCAACCGATAAACTTTTCACCGCAAGCGTCACACGACTTCCAGTGGTGTTTCACCTACAGTACATTCCAGAACCTGGTGGTACGGAGATTTGGCAGTTTTTCTTCCAAATGCATGATTGGTAAAACGTTCCATTACCTAAACGACTGCCAGCGTGTAACGCACCTACTGTCATTCAGTATTAGTCAGTGTCAACCTCCGTACATCAAGCCATGTTCTCCGATGAACCGTCATTGTACCCACATCGTGCTGGCTGATGTTGCGTTGTATTTTGATGAATCAAAGAATGTGAATAATGACGCCCCTCTGCTGAGTTCATGGCATTTTTCAAATGACTGTCCTTGCTCCTAATCCCACGGCTCTCATTCACTCTTGTAGGTCAGTCTCCTGATTGGCTTTGATATACCTGTAAAGTTGGGCAAAATGTGGTTCAAACAAATGAGTTTCCAGTTGAGCCGACCGACGGCCTTTATGCTATTTAGAGCTGTCTTTTTTCTTTGCTTCAATCTTATGCGGGTTGAGTTAGATTTTCACTTGATCATAATGTTTTTTCAACAAACGACACCCGTCTTGAGAAACTCGGCCATCCCTGAATTATGGCTAATGTCAGTATCTCTCACAAGATTGCTGTAGGTCCTGACGATGCATTTCAGATGTAGCGAAAGAGGCCAACAACAGACTGCTTCGCGTATCCTGATGAGTGATTCATCAATCATTTGCAGCAGCCACGTGAAAAGTTCAAATTTTGCCTCCAGCTTGAACCTCAGAAAGTTATTGGTATCGATCAAGAGGCACGTTGGACGTGGTTATGTAACTGGTTTAGATATCCGGAGCCAAATGTCATAAGATGGAGGGCATATTCACTATTCTGAAATACTTCGCTCTCGATACCTTCAGCAAAATATTGTCTGGCCTTCAAAGGGTATAGCTTTCTTTTCTTAACGTAGCACTCATCAAATTTTCAACCCATCTCCACTGTTATCGGGTGGTAACATTTTGCTACAGGAATGATGGTGGTAACACCCGAATGAAGCTACAACTTTCCAGACCGGCCGTTAGTAACCGAACCTAGGCCAGCAATTTTCCCCTCCCCGTGGCGTTTCAAAGTTTTCACTAACGAGGCCGTCTCTCAGCCAGTTCCTTTGTCATGATAAAATTTGTCCTACTTGGGTAACGGCATCCAGCAAAGTGATTCACCTTCGAACGTCGCACACAAATACCCAGTATATGAAAACCCGGAGGCATCAGACCCGTCTTCAGAGGTGGAAGGCGTGATCTTCCTAATATTTACCGGATAATCGCTCCGCCATCGAACATCTCAAAAATTTCGAAGATGCAGGTGTATGGCCATCCCTACAAGCAAATCACCTCCCTTCAACGTACAACACAGCTCTAGTACGTCACTACTGCAACACGAACCTGCTAATAGCCAGTAACCGGTGGACTAAAGCGATTGACCAGGTCAGTGGCACATAGGTCGAATGCTATCAGCCTTCCACAACATCTGACCTCTTGAATCAGACTGTTTTTGTCGGTAGGCCTCCCTATCGCGAGGTATAGGTCAATGTATTTCACTGGCTACAGTTATATCTTGCTAACCATCTGAATACGGTGCGCGTAAACTGCACATCTGCTCACTGTTCTGGTTGCAGTGGGGTACATCAAGGTTCACTCCTTTTCCCGCTTCAATTTTTAAAATCTGTTAACAATCTTCTCTTAATCACCTCCTAGTTGCTGTCACCTGTTGGCGAATTCCAACATCAGTGACGATTCTTCTACCCTGCAAATTGGCCTTAACACTAACCAACTAATCTCAAGCGGACCGATTAAACCTTAATGTTGGTTAGCGCAAAGTTATGCATATTTGGTGCCCTGCGAATAACGCGTGTTACCTTGATTGCCACTTCATTCTGACTGTTGTTAAGCGAAGGATTGGGAAACCTCCGTTCTTCACACGCTCTATCAAATTCTACAATCGTTTTGATGGATGCTGAAAAGACTTTATTAACTCGTACCTTTGGCACTCCTTTGTTTCCGGCTGCTTTGAAACGGACCCGTTCAGTCGCATATTCAGATTCTTTCTATGATCCGGCCATCTTGTCTCATTAAAGACACGTTGTTTTTGGAGGCTGCGTAATATCGCGCTACTAAGCCAGTCCGAAGCTCGAACGCTGAATCATGTGCAGGGAGACTGACGCCTTTGACGGTTCGCTCTTCGTTGGCATACAAGTGACTATCTTGATCAGGGAGTCTTCTGATCAACAATACAAACTATGGGGAAACAAGCGGAAATAGTAAAATACTGAAGATAACCGCTCACACTCGAAATCCGGCAATCAAGATTGAAATGCAGTCATTCCTTTCTCTCTACACGCGTCTACGAAACTTGTAGTGCCCTCCCTGACTATGTTGTTTCTGCTAGCTATGTGGCATTTTCCAGGGCCACTTCTGACCAACAATTACAACTTGCGTTCAGATAGTGTACTTTTTCTTTTCCAGCCCGTCCCTGAGGCACCTGAAATCCCATACAAGATACAGAATTCTCTAAGGCTCCTACTTCTTGCTACCGTCCCATAACTACTGGTTCATTGAAGTCCACTCTCAGATTAGAATCGCTTGTTTATGTTAGACGTGCACATTGACGTACAGCCGCAAGGGTGTTGACGAGAGTGAATCTCTTATCGTTGTCAAACTGAGATCACTTCAGCATACTGATTATGTAGAGCTTCTTACGTTTAGGTGTTTTCACTAAAAAACATTTGACACCTCGTTCTTAATCACATCCGGCCACTGCGATAATAAGATAGTTTGAGCCGACAAGGCTCCTACTGAGTTATCCCTCCTGTATTCGCACCAAGGCTCTGTACGGTATACGTGAAATCAAGGATAAAGGCTGAAGATGTGATTTAGTTTCAATTCCGATAGTTCTGTTGCCAAGAAAAGGGGTAATTCAACAAAGAACCTCTCTTTGGGTAACGTAAACTTCTATTTTATTTTGGGGAATTCATGTGACATGCGATCAGATATCCTGGTGAAATTACAAGTGAGCATCGTAGGTTGGACATCATCCTCAGTCTGCGTCAGACTGTCTACGAAAGTAAGCATGACTGCTTGGAAAGTAGACCATAAGATGTGGAGGAGAAAAGGTTGTTTGATGATCGACGCCCTAGTAAGCGTTCAATTGTACAGCACGCTAGTAAGACTGATTAGTCAATAGTTATAGACCAGATATACGTCAAACACCTTGAATGTGAGCGTGACTATGGCCTCCCTCCGTGAGCTTCGGAAAGGGTCATTCCGTAGCGCTTGTTGAAGCTGTTCAAAAGGAGACCCGCCGGAGTAGCAGCTGCCCTTTTGGAAATCCTGAGGTAAGCCCTCTCGGGATCCACTGACCTCTATCAAACGACCTTGAATAAAAGGTGTCTGGCTACCATTATAGAGAACTCAACGTTAAGAACTGGTCGCCGGAACCTTTGCAGCTGTGCAACAAACCGCCAATCGAGAAAGGCAACGTTTAAGACCGCCGAACGGTGTTCCTTAGATAACTGGGTTGAAAATGAGAGTCAGAATAGGTCTCCTCGTTGTGCAATCGCAGGGGAGGAGCCGTCGGTTTTTCTTTCAAGGTCGATGCACTGCTTAGTCCTGAAGTTCCCATTAACGGGGCTTTTCGTAGGACATTTACTTGTATGAGGTTAGTTCGTTTGCGCATTTCCAGCTTAAACCTGTTGCGACCAATGTGGGAGGCGTCAAGATCCCCGGATTTCTCATAAAATTATACACAGATAATAACCGGGAACAGCTAGAAAGAGGACGGCATATACTGCGCGCGAGATGTGATCAGTAGGGGAGTGCACAAGTTGGGCGGTAAGAATAGGCCGTAGGCTTTCCGAATTATATTTTGCAACACACGGTAAATTTGGTCCACATAGTGGAAGCCAAGAAGGAATGATCCCACGTAAGTTTTTAGGTAGTTAAAGTGTGCCTGAGCAAAATTTTGATACGGATCATTACCATCGTAACCAGCAGATGATGCGACCGAGGGCACACAGGAAGTAGTCACTATATCCAGGCCGTTACTTGATGATCACTCTGTTTACAAGAAGGCAGTTGTTAGTGGTGTCTGGGTCAGGCAGGGATGTAATCTTATCAGAACAATACCGCGTCAAATAGTTGATGTGTTATGTCTACGCTCCTCACCATAACAACATAGTTAATAGAACCCAGAATCCGCTCTCACAGTCCTGGAGAGACACCAATGCCCAGTTTATATTAAATACATGGGGTCAACTGTAATAAAGGAGTTAGAAGAACGCCGTAATCAGGGCAAGCTTTCTGAGCGTACAAAAAACATCATCATTGAAGGCGTTGGATGATGAGACAGAGAATGGGCCATGGCCACACAGTTCTAACTGAAACCACAGAGCGTCACATTTCTTGGAGTTCTGGAATAACGATGAGTGTCAGTAGATTCTGCTCAATAAAAAGTGCACAGCCGCCATTCCCCTTCGAGCGGAGCCAGCTTGGTAAATTGAGTAGCCGGAGAATCCAGGTTCACTATCAATATCTCCACCAGTAGGCCAGTTCCCAGTAGAAACAAACGTGTGCAGTCGAGTACCATCAGCTGTCTGATTTCCGGCAATTTGTTGTACGAGCTCAGACAGTTCGCGTACATGCGCTCGAAGGCTAATTTTTCGTTTTCATTTGTAAGAGGAAGGAAAGAAGAATGTGGAGAGGGCTTAGAAGATTGGACCTGAGATTGGTGAGAGGACCAGAGACGGCGCCGGGGTTGGACCTGGTTTGTTCTTTTGGGTCAGTTTGACGGGCTTCCTCCGCAACTGTAGGAGCGGCATCACAGCATGTGCGTATACTAACATCCCTGCGGGTCGTTTGCAATTTGTTGCAACTTGGGGCTTCTGCGTCCTCCGCAATTTCCGCTTTATGGGAGGGTGTTTAAGAGTCCTCACCCACGGAACGTTTAACCCCTTCAACTATTGAGGGCAAGGCTTTAGAGACAATGTATGTGGTGTTTTTAGGCCGCCGATAGGACTAACCAAAGAGAAAGACCATTTGAGGTAGTTGAAAAGTCCAGCTTGTAGTGGTATGTTGTTCTCAATTCCTTCATCAGAAAGTGCCTTTAGCTTTGTGCGAGGTGCACGCAACAGGCTCCTTCCATTCTAATTTCTCAGAAGAGAAGTTTGTGGAAAGCTGGTTAGTAGACCTTAGGGTGGGTTACACGGGAGAATGATTCCGAACGAACCCAGTGCCATCAACATCTGTGCTTATGTTTGAAGGACAGATCATTGGTCTGCCGCCTACAGGAGCGGTAACTCCGCTTTCTACTACAGATACAGGAACCTGGCTGAACACGATGAGAGTGGAAGCCCCAACCCTGATTTATAACTGTGGCGTGCAATCTTCCACGATCTTAGCCTTCGTTTCCGCTCGCCGGGCATGCATCTGCTTCTCTTGTGGAGAGTGACCGAGAGACACAGAGTGTAGGTTGGCGTTGTCGGACTTCAGTGCCCGTTTTATCCAATTACTATCTTGGGTCTGTGCATGACACGTGTGGTTGCAAATAGACTATGTGACTTCCCTACTGAACTAGCCCGTACCTCACTGGCAAGCACGAGGATTGCACACCCGGAGGGAAGGAGATGCCAGGACTGACCTAGCCAGCTCAGCTGAAGGTGATGTTGTGAGTAAAACAACTCACCCTTCTCTGAGAACTTTTTCTGCCATCTGTATCGCGGCTTCCTCTGTGTGTTCAGTTAAGACAGCAACTTCTTTGCTGGTCATTGTGTCACCTTAGAGCGCAAGCGCAATGTACCCGGATAAATTCTTTTGGAACACGCCCATTTAATTCTTCCTAAGAGAAATAGGAGGGGCAGAGCTAAAAAGAGTTCTACAGTTGCAGACAGGTCTTCTGCATCGCGTAACTATTCGTGAGGTGCGCGTGACTAGTGAGAGACAAAGCGCCGCATTTACTGTCGTTAAACATACGGCTGATGCAGATAAAACGGAGAGATGGAAAGGGAAGCCGCTTGTGCTGGTATTAACTGAGGCCGGTGTACTTCAAGTGGTAACACTTCTGGAATTAACTAAACAACATGTCGTCTTGTATGGATATTTTGTACGCATAGCTGCCACAAGTGTTTGCTGCTCCGGTGGATGCCTCTTGAGTGCCCACATTGATTTATTTTATGCTAGTCAACAGGAATGAACAATATAAAACAGACGGTTTCCGAAAGTTCGAAACACGGACACTACAAAACACGAACAATGTAAAAGGCATATGATTACTGGGTTTTTCAAAAGCGAACAAAGGTGGTGGTGTTAAAAGTTTGAGGCACAGAGCACTGGCAAAGCAAAGAATAGCAGTAGACAACGGCAGCAAGGAAACTTGAGTACAATATTGAGTCACCCGCATAAATTGTTGGTGAACGTATGCAGAGCAAACAGTCCGAAGGGACGTCATCCTGATCATTAGATGCAGCGCAGACGGTCAGAAGTTGAACAGTTTATTTTCATTGTGAATCTGTAAGGCAAAGATTGTCCCTCGAGTGCACGTGGTCTCTGCCTTCTTTGATTTTAGTCTAAAAATTCGTTTTGATCACCAGCCTCTGCTTCAGCAAAAATCCTGCACCTACTCCTCACGCCTCAGCATTATCGTGCTCTGACTTATGGTTTTCCATATTGTGATGCCGAAACCTCGTGAAAACTGCTGCATCATACGTCATTCGCCAAACCACTGATCCGCTGATACTGCAGGAGCGACCAAGGAGGTTATCCCGGCATTATTGTACCAACTGTAGTGGCCTAATCAGTCAGCTGGTAGGACAGAATCGAAATCTGGCAACACCAAAAGAAGCTGTAGTGGTAAATGGTGTGTACAAAAGGTATACGTAGAAGTAGGAAGGAAGGAGCATCCAAAAATTTGGAATGACTCTCTGACATGTCAGAGTTCGTGGAGTTGAATAAGCCACCACCCGAGAAAAAGACAACGCCAGGAGAAAACTTCGGACGACGACGACAATTCCACACACGACGTGGAATGACGAAAGTTCGGCGTCGATAGGTCACAAAACACGCGGATCTAGAAAAGGTTTCATTGTGCGATTACTGCACCAGCCCCAATGTACACGCAAACGAAGAAGAGAGAGACAGTGCGCGGTAACTTCCGTTTTTATTATTGATCAAAACATCCAAGTTCAAAAGTTGATGATGGTGCTTTCAAACTAGTGTACAGGTGAAGCTAACGAAACGGCATGTACAACATATGCAAAGCAGTCGCAAATTATAATTATGAACTGTAGACAACTGGAAATAAGTCTACGATCTAACAGATTGTATATTGTATACACCGGATTCCTAATCGGGGACATTTTTTCATTAGAGCCGTTGCAACTTCATGGTTTTGAAGACTCGCATTGTTGCTAACTAGACGCATTTGTTTTAATTTTTCAGCTTCGATATTTCATTTTCACTCCGTAATTGAACAAATATGATACTTTTCGTGTCATTTCGCGACGTTAGGTTTATATGCCTGACAGCCCTTCCTACCAAGACAGAGGCTGGGCATGGTTTGTCGTACTCGGTGCATTCATATCCCACTTCTTAACCTGTGGGTTTGAAAAGGGGTATTCGGTTTTGTATGTTGAAATAATAGAAAAATATCATACGAGTGCAGCATTGGCCGCTGGGCTCAGTGGATTTTCAGCAGCAATCAGACTTCTACTTGGTAAACATCATTAAGTGACTCATTTTAAGCTCCCATTTCGGTTTACTTATCGAACTGGCTTAGTGAGCAAATCGTAGTCATCACTGGAGGTGTCTTGTGTTGTGTTGGATTGGCGATGACTTCTCAGAGTAATGATTTCTACGGAATTGCGGTGGGTTATGGGGTGATTTTTGGTGGGTTCTTATGATGGTTGCGCCGATAAACCACATTATAGGTTTCGGGCTCACGCTCGTATACACTCCGTCGCTAACCATTTGTACCACCTACTTCAAAAAGCGACGTTCAACTGCTATAAGCTTGTCCCTTTCTGGGTGTGGTTTTGCTGCACTTACAATGCCTTACTTGATCGTATATTTGATCGATGTTTATGCATACAGTGGTGCAGTACTTATCTTGGCATCTATCAGCCTTCACTATTGCGTGGCAGGTGCATTTTATCGAGATATTTCATACTTGGAGCCTAAAACGTCAGTCAGCACAATAACAAACAACACAATTTTAAAACCAATGGATTTTGACAGTCGAACTTGCTTCGGGCGTGTTCATCAGTCCATCGTTAGAAAAATGAGATCCAAGACGTGCAAAGAAACGCTACAGAATCCATGGCTTCTGTTATTTCTATTTTCCTTTTGCTTCAATATGATGGGATCCGGTCCTGTAACAACCCTATTGATTCACCACGCTGAGAACCTTGGGGTGAGTCATGTTTTGATGAATCAAAAATTACTCCATTCCGCTGCAGTATTAATTGTGCATATGACAGTTTTCAGAAAAATTCCTAATTTCTTAGTCAATTGTTCTTTGTTGCTTTTCGTCTACTACGAATACAGTATGTAACCCGCACAAACATCTACTTAAATTAGTGGAGGCTATGTTATAAAACCTGAATTCAGCTTTAGATAGAACAGAAAATTAAGGACCATCTCCTACAAACGTTTCCACAGATTCATGCCATTGGATCCGCAACAGAAATTGAACACGGCCAGCTAAATTTGTACAAATGATACTGACTACAGGTCAACCAAGTAAGCTGTTGCAAACCACACGGTATTCCCTATTACACAAGTGGTGTAACGAAACAAATTGATACGGTTGGGACACCACAAGAAGATGGATGATTTGGAAGCTAGTGTTCAGAACCAGAGATGAACGTGAGAAGTGAAGCGGGTGTTATGTTCTGTAACTGTCCAATCAATTGCTGTAAAATTAGTGTCAGTCATGAATGGTCTTCATATTCAAGCAATAGTATATAGCTTTCCGTCATGAAAGTTTTTACGACTGGCCGCCATTTTTATTGCAGTATCTGAAAACGGCAAAATAAACGACAAAGAAGGGTGAACATTTTCCCGAAATCAAGCCAAAATCACTACATCGCATGCCATCTTCCTTAAAATCTGTTGCTGCGTCCCATCATATACATCTCATGTTAATGATGTGCATGTAGCGGAACCAAACGGAATAAACTAAAAAAATGTGAAAAACTACACAAATACTCGATGAAATGGGTTGTCCATCAAGGGAGTTTCATTGTAGCGACCAGGTCCCACTCTTAGAAAATGACCATGCACTCAGCTGTTTTTGATACTCATTTTGGGTTCATTCCTATGGACCAATTTCTGATCAACCGATAAACCTTAGAAATCTGAATAATCACAAGTTGATTACAGCCGTCACGTTCCCAACGAGATTTCAATCAGCGTTATTTACTCATTCATCGTCAAATTATCGCTCAAAGTTTTAATATCTGTGAGTTTAAGTTGAAAAATGTTCTACTCATGGTGTCTGACTAGAGCAAACAGAGCATTACTTGTGTACTCTCTCAAGGCACTCGAGCAATCTGAACACTGTTCGTAAGAAAACATGTTTAACCTCTTGTATAAGGCATATCTTAGCAAGTGATTGTTTTTAGTTAGAGAATAAAAAAGTGGAACAAGTAGTGGCCTCGATAATTCACATAGCTCGCAGTGAAGCTCGCCTCAGTTCATGATTTCGGACGACTTTGTTCCGCTAGTTTCATTTGCTGAAATCAACTTTACCTCAGTGCAAGTTACATATGTTAAAAAGGAAAACGTGATCGTTATTGTATTTTTGCTCAATAAATTTTTGTAGGTAATTTGAAGGCTAGTATCGAAATACTCTCAGATATTATCCACCAGCTTATACAGAAGTTGAAGGCAGATGTGGAGGAAGTGTATTCAGCCAAAGAACTCATGGCGTGTATTTGTCTCTGTACAAAAATTTCGGCAAATATTTTTGTGCGCTAAATTACTGGCCCACAAGCTTGAGATGCAAATTATTGTACGTAAGTCGTAAGCCAACGGATTTTTGTTAAAAGCCATGTAAATGTAGATCTGTCTTCCCGAACGAAAATGTCAGAATAATTCAATTTTTTACATTCCCGATGACTTCCGCTACTTAATTGACCTACTGACCTACTGCAATTCATCACATGCAATAACCAAAATTTTACATAGATTAAGAAGAATGATCAGTGTCCTGTGTGAACAAGTTATGCGCACTACATCTACCAAACCTGCTAAATTTCCGTAAAAAATTAATTCGGAAGCAACTGCCGTGTAGTCCCTGTGTTTAAAAGACATTCTATGAAACCAATTCATCACCACAATTAGGCTAAATTAATAACAGCAAGCCATCATGGTGCAAAAATTAAGGCTTTTGATAAATTTATTACTGGATTGCCGACTGTTTGCTTTGTTAACGGTAGTTCTGATGAACCAAATGTCTAAGACAAAATCTTTATTATTTGTTCAAAATGTTCTGATTTTTCACATGACTGTTTCCCATTCAGTGCTCAAAGCTCCATCCTAGAATTGCCTTTCCTTGGACTTGCTTTAGAAATAGAGTACTTCTTAGCCGGTGGCAGTTTGTGCAACTACTACTTTTTCCAGTCTTACGGGGGGCTACTGAAACCAGAAACAAGCCTACGTCAAGAAGTTCCAATCTTGATATTCATATACTGACCTTTGGACTCAAAATAAACAAAAAGTAGTCTCTGTCAATAAGATTTCCGGGATATATACCCTCAAAAGTTTTGTGTTAGGAGGTGTGCAGCAGAATTTTGGTTGCGTGGCTAACGGAAATTTAGGGTAACTTTGACCTGATCGTCATCAGCTATATAAATCACTTAGGTCTCTGTACCCTGAAAGATTGCCAGATCTAGTCCATCTTTGTCAAGATCGTTGAGCAAACTTTGCAAAATAACAGCTACAAAATGCGCGTTATCCCGAGTAACACAATCGATCCACCAGTCAAGTTACCAGCGCGGGATAAAACTGCTGTTCTACGGTATAGTCATTTAAACTAGGCCGTGGGATGTAAATAAGGAGTTACTCAGTCATTTTTACTCCAACAGGACTGTACGTTTGGCCGTATCAAAGGTTGTAATTTAGGTCAAAGCATTCAGTTATTTTCCGAGTCGTTTGCAAATATTACAGCCTGAGACGCTTTTGTCCCCATAATTATTTTATAACGCCCGTCTAACTGAAAAAGATCAGAGCAAACAAGGGATTATCTGAATTCATGAAGATGAATTTCCCAGTTTAATTTACCAATGAGAGGAAATTTTCTGGTAGAAATATACATACCGTCTCTCACAGAACAAACCATTTTCCATGTAAGCTGCTTCGGCGAAATTGGCTGGATGTTCTGTGGAAAATAAGTAAAATTTGGAGTTTATCCATCTATTATACACTGCGGAATATCTTGAGTGAAGTGGAATAGTGACTATCAAAGATTTCCGCAGACAACCACCGGCGCCCGCATTTTCTACGGATTGTTGTTATACGGCAGATCAATACGCATGAAAACTGAAAATGAAAATGTGAGCCTGATCTCTTTATAATCTTTCGAAGGCTTGGGATTCTGCTTGAGGATTTTTCTGTGACACAGTAAAGTTGATGTCAAATCCCGTTTACAGCGAAGTGTATTCTAAAAAGATTGCTTGAATGTGAGCAGTGAAAGACAACTAGTTGAACTCCGTCCTTATGGAATACGTCTCGGATCCGAGAAGTATAACTTACTCGTTGAGGATTCATGAGAAGGACAGAGTAGCGAACAAGACTTGTTTTCTGTGTTTGATCATCAGGCTAATTACAACACAATAAATATGAAAACAGTGACTAATGTGAGTCAGATAAACGGTCAATATAGGTTAAGGACGTCATGTTTGTTATCAGTTACGTGATCACTGTTCC
>QNGE01000899.1:35746-163788 GCA_008508345.1 Paragonimus westermani
AACGGTTTCAAGCGCGATTGTTGCTCACTTGACCGACTCCAATCATTCTGTCAGTAAGAAAGATGCTTTTCGGATTGTCTATCGAGTGCCAAGGAATCGATCAAAAGGGGTGAGAATTCGAATGTTGACTGTTGCCGAAGCCATCAGCATCCGATTGCGTAACCCTGACCTCTGCGTTCAGAAGAAGTTCGTGCGGACACTCAACCTCCCCTGGCCCACAATCAGTCAGGCCCATGATTTGGAACAGTGATCACGTAACTGATAACAAACATGACGTCCTTAACCTATATTGACCGTTTATCTGACTCACATTAGTCACTGTTTTCATATTTATTGTGTTGTAATTAGCCTGATGATCAAACACAGAAAACAAGTCTTGTTCGCTACTCTGACCTTCTCATGACTTCATTGGGTATTTTCGACCGAACCAAACAATCCAAGGACCCGATCGTTGAGGATTAGCAGTAAACTCTGCCTATGGCCTCGCTTGGTAATAAAGTATTATGCAGGGTGAGTAGCTTTGTTCACCCAGTCAATTTCGTAAGTGTTGCCAACGAAAAGGAAATGATTAGAAGTTGAATTCCTGAGTCTAAAATGGCGTTCATCAACTAACGCCGTTGAGAGTAATGAAAGTAGTCGAGAGCCTGCACTAAATTGTGGGATTGGTCTGCTTCCATATATCCCATCTTGTTAAGCTGTTGCATGCAGACATAATATAGTTATCTACCTTTGATACTAAGTGTTTGCAGACGACAGGTTTTGTCTGGTGGACTAGTTAGGTTAGCGCTGCTATTGTTAACCAATGAATCTACGGCGTTCGTAACCTGAGCATTTTCAAACCAAACGCCACATCTCGACACTAGCTTTGTTAGACAGGATTTATACATAGTGTATCATCCTTTTTTAATCTCCTAGTTTTATTTATAGAGTTGGTGATTGATTGGATAAGAAATTGTAATAGAAAGACAGTGTTTAGACAATGAATTATGGGACAGCTACGGTTGAGGATTGCTACCGTGTGCACATCATATCTCCCCTTGCTGTGAATTAAACATATTGAACCTTCACTGCCAATAACGTTGCCGCATATCCCATTTTCGTTATCCCTAGCTAATCTGTATAGAAGCCTTATTATTTCCGTGATGCATGCCAGTTTTCTACATTTTGGGTTTTTTCTTAGAAGGACTTATAATTCGTGTGTGAAACATCAATTTATACAAATGGAAACCAGTTCATTATACAATAAAAATTTGAATATTCTTGTCGAATTAGTACGTTCCTCTGATAGTCAACTAATTAAAAAATTCTTTTACCAAAGGCAGAATACTCGCCACTGTTCACACAGCTCAATGAGTTTTATGAGCAAAAGTTCATGACCTTAACAGGTAGACCATAGTCCATGTATGAACAAAAGTGCGGACATGACACATGAATCGTATATCAACGAAATAAAAAAAACAGTTCTTGCCATTAGACTACAAATTTTTGTCGCACGTACTCGCGTTCACAATTACTTGTATTTATTTGGTTAAACCAGTAGGTATATAATTAGATGCAGGTTAAAGACGTTTGTAATTTTGTAGTTTTTTTATAAAGCCAGGATAACAATGACTGTCAGATCACTTTTGGCGATTTAAGATGATCCACATGGTGAAAAATAACAAAACTGTTGTAGATGAAATTGATCCAAACGGTTATATTAGGGTGACTGTTTTCCCGCTCGAAAAATGTCAGAATTGGAGACAGAAATAATTGGAATGTATACAGTGCGTTGAATAAAATTCTCCGAAAAAATTGCATATGGTCTGAATGTGAACTAAAAAAAAATACTCAAAGTATCGACCGGATGAAGCGCATGGATTGGGGTAACTTTAAATCGGCCTCTCAAAGTAGCCATCACTTATCAAAAATCAGTTTATTTAGAACGAAAAATCCAGCTCATGGGGAGAGAGTACTAAAATAACACCAGACAGAGGAATCTTCAGTAACTGAGCAATAATAAGTATAAGTTAGGAAACGCAGTTGTGATACTTTTTACAGCACTCAGTGTAATTTGTGACTGCGCGCGATGAGGGAGAAGGTGGATTCACCACCGAATTTCTTCAAACTGATCAGACACAATTCAGAGAATTCAGCGCCGGACCTCTCATCGGGCATAAAATGTCAGACGGAACACCCAAGATTTGGGGTTTCCAATAAAAACCAGATGTTATAGACGCTGTTTTCTACTGTATTGTAAAGCACTGTTTTGGTTTAGACTGATAGACCATAGCGTCATGAAAAAAAGTTAGTTTTATCAATTTTCGCAATAGTAACTGGGTCATCTTTGGTCTGCTTTAACTGAGATGGTTTAGTATCCAGTAATCGTCACGGTTATGTGTTACTTGTTATACGAGGTCCACTTTGGATGAATAAGAGTGCCCGTGAAAAGATTACCAACCTACCCCCTCATACTGTTCACCAAATAATTTCCCCAGTTAAGAACAACATATAAGAGTTTGCAGTGACTGAAGATCTTTTTTAGCTCAGTGTTGAGATTTGGCAGCAAAACGGCACTTATCTAGTTAATACAGGAGTAAATACCTGATAAGCTCTAATGCCATAAGCCAGCAACTCTCTGTTCGGTAGTTTGTAAAGTAGCTCATTGTAATTAGGAGCTCTTTATTAGAATCAGATAAATAGGGTACGTTCTTTCATCTACTATCTTTTTCGTATGTCCACTTACTTGTTTCATGTCAGATCTGTCCGCTGCAGATGTCAATGGCATAAATGACATCTAATAACGTCTGTGATGTTACCAAACAGTTACGACACAACAACTTCAAGGTTAAGGAATAATTAATAGAAATCCCCAAAGTTAAAAGTAAACAAAGTCAGATTACTTATCACTTCAAAACAAACTGTGGATTTGCGAATGTTCCTAGGGCAGCTGTTACAATACAACTGAGGTGTAAGTTGGCAACACTTGTGCTAATGAAACTCGTTATTCGTAAGATCTTGCAGTAGGTCAAAACCGAGACTATTGGTTAAAGTTGAGACCCTCCCTCACAATTTTCATCTTTCCAGTGATAGCTCTAGTTTTTTCTTGACTTGTCATCGACTGACCACCTGCTGTATGTTACAACAACCTAAATAATTGGTACTAGGTTCAAGATGTTCCAGACTATCTATATGGGTCAAATTTCTAATTATGCAGTCCAAGGGCTCCAGTCAGCTTGTTTCACTACCTACCGGTCCGTCCCCGCTCGTCTGACTATTATCCAGTTTGATTATGTTTAATTACAGTTTTCCTTAGTAGTCGGCCTGAACTGCAAATCAGTTGTTCCCTAGATTTCGACTCTAGTGATTTTTCATAATTGGATGCTCCAAGCTTCAATATCCCAAAGTAGCATAAAACGGTTGAAGAATGTTATATGGAGGAAAAAATTTAAACCGAACTTAGTGGAAGTGTTCTGTGAAGTTTGTTCTTGCTGACTGCTTTACCACAGCACATGTCTGGATTTCATGTTACTCACGTATACAATCTTTTTTGACCTGGATGCCTAAGACGTAAATTAAAATGTGAACTGGCAACAATTGCTGATTTTGGACAAAAGCTGATGACCTCACGAAGTCTACTGTTTGTTGGTTAAGAAAAACGTGCCATTTATGATAAGGCGAAATCAACTGAAAACGCCAAAAAATGCAACAACGTTGCATGTTACAGCGAAGGTAATTAGCAAACAGTGGAGTGCTTAGTGAAAACAGGCAAAACCTATATTATATATTTTTGGGACTGCCATCAGAATTGCGTTCATTCAGATTTTGACCAGTATGCTTTTATTGCCTTGCCGAATCTTCGTTTCAGTCAGTCAAGCTTTTCCGCTATATTTAAGAAACAAGTTGCGCCACTTTTCCCTCTGACCAAAATAAAGAACTCACTTTAAAGAAACTAATTCTGGCTGACTACAGGATGTACTTCATTGGCATTATTATAGTGGCAAATACGGAAGCTAAGTTGAGATCATCCTCTTCCACACTGTAATTTCAAGGGAATACTTTTAAAAACTGTCAAGCTGATCAAATCTGCTCCCCTATATATACCGAAATTTTCTTGTTTCTGTTGTACACCTACAGTACCGTCGAATGATTTCTGTGCAGTTGCTTGCGATAGAAGGTATTGCACAAATCTTCATTCGCGTATTCACCGGTCTTGTTTTCGATCATTCCAAAGTTCGACCGTATCGAGGTGTCATTTGGGCCATCACAATCACACTTTCTGCCATGATCATATTATTGATCGCGTTTGCAAAAACCATGTGGTTTCTTTCCCTGCTAATGTGTCTGCGTGGCATCATGCTGGCTGTTTACATCTCCCAACAAGCAGTAATTGCGGCGGACATGTGCGAAAGCTCTCCGGAAACACTGAAACAAACTATCGGGTTTACGCAGATCGGAAAAGGAGTGGGTGTGTTGCTGGGATCGTGGTTTTCTGGTGAGTCGAAGTTTTAGATGACTGAGAGCCTCTTTTGTTTTCAGTCTAGATGCTTCTGTAACCGTCTAACAATTCATTTATCATGTGATCTCCGCAGAATAGTGATGTCACACTCATGGACTTTCCCAAAGAGACATACTTGCAAACTTGAACGCATGGATGAATGGATAAATTGGGGGATCAGGCCAGTAGTCCCAATAAATTTAACCTTCTCTTTTACGGGTAATTTGGCCTTCGTTACAGTTGTGCAGTGTAAGTGTAAGACTGCGTTGGTCCTTGCTCCAAATTAGATTACCACAAATGGACTTGGCGTCTGAAAATTCTGCCACTGAGTTCAAATCTGTAAGGTACACAAGAATGTTTTGCCCGGTGCCACGTATGGCGATGATGCTGAAAATGGATACAAGAGAGTTGTTAACCGTTTTGCGGCACGGCAGTAACACATGCCAGTTAGTCATTGGAATCATCAAAGTTTATGTCGATGGTTTGCGTGTTAGCCGTTACGTACACATATCACTGTCTGCTCCTACTTAATTCAACTGCTTCATCACCCATTCAGAGATGTAATTCGAGATCAGAGACCTCAGCTGCTTTCCCATCTTGCCTACGTTGTCGGCTAGTTGACTCCACGAAGACAAAGAGGCAGTATAGTCTCACAAGCGTAGGAAAATGAAGCTGCAGATGTGATGTAGGTTACTAAGACATCTGTGGCATTTTTGTTCCAACGCGGTGACTTTCACTCAACTTTGTGGCGAAGTACCGATTTCACCTCCAATAGCAAAAACCTCCTCAACTTTGACATCACCGGGAGTTCTCATTAGAGAACTTGAATGTCATTGACTGTCTAAAAGAATCAGTGGGAATGATTTGTTAAAATCCGTTGCAACTATGCCCACATTTTTAATTCCAACAGCCTTCAGGAGCTTACCTAACTACGAAAGGTCCTTCAGTAAATGCCTAACAACAATTTTGCGGGTTCTAATACCTTGACTAGCCACTCTGCTATCTTTTTGAAACTAGTCACAAGAGCAAACAATAAAACTCAGTTTTAAGAAAACCTCCAGACAGTGAATATTCCGTTGTTACTGAGTCATTTACATTGTTGAAACTGTTGTAATTCATTTGATATATTCTGTATGAACTAAGTGAGAGCATCAGAGATGATATCAGACACACATTATGAACGAACGTTCAAGGTAGGTCGGTTGTTTTTCAAAGCAAATCGATTTGTCATTTATTACCTCCGCCATATCTTTGTGAGGATGCTCACCCACAATGACCTGATTCTTTTTGAGGTTTCCAGGAATTCTACTCGTCTCAGTGCTAGGGCACATTTCCATCTGGAGTTATTGGTGCGATGTTGAACTTCAAGGTCGCCTAGATTCAGTCTTGACCGTTGACCAACGTCATTGTCATCTTCTGGAATACTACTAACTGATGAATCCCACACAGACTTTTCTAGGTGCTCATGCAACTGAGACGGTTACCATAATAAACAGGTGTCCACCTGTACTTGTGTAGGGAGACACGTTTTTTAGCTTAGTATTACATTGCTGTCAATGACACTTATTGATCAGCACATAGCACAGGTGTATGTCTCCACTACACGTACACTTTCACAGTTGATCACTGTTTGCCGTTTTGTTATCTCCCATCCTGTAGTAGCACTTGATGTTATGTAGAAAATTTACCACGCCATCAGTGGTGAACAGTAAAATACTTCCACTCCTTTCAAACTTAGTTTATGGAACAGATCATATTTACTATCCGATTAGATCAGTTTCGTCCAGTACACAAGCCGTCCATGAACTGTCGTCACTGTTCACCTCGCATAAAATTTGAGTATGTGTTTTCCTCTCTTGAAATTAACGTTCTCATAATACTGGTCTTACTCACAATTCGTGTATACTCTAAGAAAACCACAGGAGAAGGTGTTTGCGCACAGCTTCATTGCTAATTATTTTTGAATCTGTTCTTATGCTGTTGCATATGTCACCACTCTAATGTGATTTAACGGATGATTGATGAAAACCATAAATAGGTTATTTGGAACAATTTGGTGTTATTTCTTCATGTTTACTTGCGAACCAATGCTTTTGGTTGATCACATTCTTCTCTGCCCAAATTTGTTAAATGAAAACAATCTAAGCGAATTTCGAACCGGCAGTGTGCGTGGTAATAAACAATACACTTCTTTATCCTTCTACCGATCACTTGAATTCATCGCATACAACCCGGTGAGTAACTTAATTACTATGATTTGTTGGCCATCAACGTTTTTCTGAACAATAACAGGGGAAGCAACGCTGAGAACAGTGTATCATGAAATGGACACCAAGGTACCCAACGGTATCTACATCATATGAACATCTATTCATAAATTCTGCTAATCATTACCACCTGTATAAACAGAGTTGAAAATGTAAGTCAGTGTACCAGACAGATTCATTGAGGCTTCCTCAGCTCTGTTTCTTTAGTTGTTAGTTCTTTTTTATAGATATTCCTATCTAACGCCAACACTAGCTGTAATCTGACCGGACACTTTGCGCGCTAGGGTTTTCAGTTAGGGGTCGGGTTGGTTACACGGTCTCAAGCGTTGGAGACAAACGTAACCTATCATTTCCAAACTTCCGATGTTTACTCTCATTTTCTTCCGCCCAATTTTCCAGTAACTATATTGTACTGTATCTCTAACCTGTTTTCTTAACAAATAATGATTGGTATGTTCCGGATTTATTACCATTCGTAATTCGTGAACTACTCATCTAAAAACACCGATTGCGGTCTCCCTCCAGGTAGACTGGAGTATAACCAACTGTTAAGCTGTCCAGCGTAAACAGACGACGTTTCCGTAGGTGACCAAAAGAAACTCGCAGCCAGAATAGGTGTCTTCTGTGTCTCGTGAGTGTTTGGACAACCACTGTATCTCCCAAGGTAAACATCAGAGAATTCGCACTCCGTATGACCAATCAGCCTGATGCATTAAGTGATACGCTAAGGTTTGCTCGGCCACAGTCAATATTTTGGGTCGATAATATTACATTGGCGTAATTCGGGATCAAGCAAATAGGTTTAGTAATGAAATACTTTGTCAGCGCGCTAAACGATTTTTCCTAAAAATTGCTTTGCTTTGTCAACAGGAAAATATAGAGGCTGGAATTTCCGGAATTACATCAAACGATATTTTGATTGCGAAATTCATGAACAAGCCTACCTGAGATATTCGAAACATAGAGTATTACGAAATGTCCTAATTTTATAAAAATTTAATTGTACGTATCTAAACCAGACACACCACTCACATAGTGTACAATAGTCGTTCGATTCCTGACCAACAATGAAATTCTGATTGAAACAGTTGGCGAACTACAGGGGTGTTACCTGTTTACTTCTAGAAATTGACCTCACCTCTACTACGTTCACCCCAAAAGTTCAACTTATTTACGGACATTATCATTTTCAAGTTGGAAATCAGTCGTATATGGTCGTAGCCCTCATATTCAGGTAGACTTTCCAGTCTGCCTCTTTCAAAAAAGATGATAGACTCCAGTTCCACTCTTATTAGAACCTGTCAGTAGTGCATATCCTCGCCACGGCTGGGATTAAATCTCCGGCCACTCTCTTATGAGGTTACCGTTTTGACCGCTGTGCCAATGATCTCATATCATTGTGACGGAAATATCTAAAGGTAGTCAACTGGCCTTTAAAAGTCGTATTTGGAAGTATCGCCAGCCAGAGAACGAGGCTCGAACTGATTAGCTAATCGGGAAATGTGAGTAGTGTTATTTTCAAATTTCGTGGTACAGAATGGTGCTCTCAGCACCATATTCATTCTGTTAGCACTGCAAACCACTGCCACTGTTCGTACGATGTTGATTAGACGAAATTACCGGGTGCATTGTACATATCGGAATGTGAGTCAAGCACCTTTAACCGTTCAGAATAATGTAATCTTCTGGATTGGAAAAACTATTGTTGTTCAATCGATGTTGGCGCCGTCAATTTCTGGAGTATTCAACCACAATTTTTGTTTGGTCTATTGTTTCGCATTTCACTGAACGATTTCAGTAATGTCTTCACTTGGAATAGGATGGCTGTGATCTACTGTACGCAGCATTCACTATTTAGAAATCTGTATTTTCAGTTACCCGTAGATTACGCTTTCCTGGCTTAAAAACTCACTGTTGTGAAGTTGTTACTCGACATGAAACACCAGAGAGATAAAAGTTACTCTAGGTTGAGTGGTGAAAATATAAGGTCAACAGAGGATGGAGAGCTGTTTCAAGGGCTTTGTTTCATACAGCCGTGAAAACAGTTTTATATTCTCTATGTGATATGTTTACTGGATATTCAAAGCTCTCTTAGTTTTCTTTCACTTATGTGCAGCGGAGACATCTGAAAGCCTAATAGTGGACTGCACATATTCGACTCCGTCCATCTCTTTGCGTATGAGAAAGTGTTTTAATATCCGTACGGCAGGTTCACTCCAGGTTATTTTGATAATCAGTCGACTTAGTGTGTGACAGATTACATGGATACGCAGCACAAATTTTTACTCGTTCAGTGTAGTTTAACGGCCGACTTGAATCTGACTGGAAATTCATTTGTCCTTTTCAAATCATCGTCACTTTCAGACCATGTTCTGTTTATTCGTATGAATGCTGTCTTGAAATTGTCTACTTGACAATTTGTATCCATCCTGTACCGTTGTACATTCATGATGGGGATGCCACATTCGATAAATTAGTCCTCATAAATGTTCATAACAAAGTTCACAATGAGTATACGAGCAATCGTTGCACTTTCTGCTCAGTGTCAATAAACAGACACTTTAGGTATAAACCAAACCGTCGTCAGGTTGTTCACCTAATTCTTGCAATGCACCCTGCATTTGGAATTTCACATGAGTTTTTCATTTTCTTTTACCGTCTAAACATCTTTCTTTTCCTTTTTTTTCAATTAGAGGTAAGTTTGGTTTATATTTGCAAAAATTCACGATGGATCCCATTGCCTAAAACTTACTTGGCAATCGGTTAGTTGGCCGTCAGTTTGTAATTTAGTCAACTATTCCATTCCTCATCCAACCCTGCTGTACAGTAACTGTTTTAAATACATTAGTGTCATCTGTCACTGTTGGCGTCTTTGTTGATACCACATCTGACTGGCTTAGAGCGAAGGGTAGACGACTGACGACTCCATAGAAGAAAATTAAACCGGTTATATGTAGGCTAAACGTTATGGGTAGCACACCTTCTCTGAGGTAAGATGCTGGCCACTCACAGTCGGCGACTAGAGAGGTGAGTTAAACGATATCGTTGGTTAACAGATTCGGCTTAAAGCGGCGTCAACAACAAAATCTTTCATGATAATGACGAACTGTCACCACATATATCTCGGCTCTATGTTTCTAAGGTGTAGACAACTTGACCCTGACTGTCTGGGTTTAGATGTAAGCGTGTTCAGTGATTTCGTTCTCACATTTTAGTTTTCAGATAAGGCTTCCCCTGTCATGTCCTCCTTTTTATCTAAAATACGTTGCAAAGAGGAGGAAGTTTGTATTTTATCTACCTATTCAAACGTTCAAAACGTTTTGTCCTGGAAAATATTCCATAACGTACAACTAAATAGTACATCCATACTTCGAGTTACGGTTACACAGTTCTCGTGTTTCCCCATGAGATATGATCATATGGTTGACAGGGTTCAAAGACAATTAGCAAAATCTTTTGGAACACCTGCTTCATAATCTTCCAAGGATATATTGCTTATACTAGGGCAGAAATTCATATTTTGTCAATAAGTTAAATGTGACCTGAGATGTTCAGATGTGATTCCCCACATCTCCAACTACGCAGTGCAATATCTTCTGAAACTAAGCACAACTCAATACCACTTGGATAACTACTGAAGCTGTTGTGTCACATAAGCCGTTCGGTCTATGTACAACAGCCTTTCGAAATCCGAGTCTGTGTGAGTACGTCTGGGACGCCCTTCTCAGCGTCGTCAGTCGCCAACTTCACTCACATGCTAAATGCAGTCCTTCATGATAGATCGAACCGCATATAAAGTAGGAAAGTTTTAGATGAATTGAAAATGTTTCCAAACTTTCAATTTGGTCACCATTTAGCTCTTTGTTTTTGCCGGTTGTTATTTGCAGTAGTTTTCCACCGGATTTTGTGCTCACTCATTCTACACTTATCCATTGTCATTCAGTTTCAAAATGTATCCTCACTTACAGTCGATGAAGGTGACATATCTGGTGTTGATGAATGAAATGGCTAGTGATTTTTTTCGCAAATTGTCCTCATGCTTTGTTGGTTAGTCACTTACTGTGGCAGTCACACTTTGTCCATTGAAGTTGATTCAGACTATCTTTACCAATGTTCATTCTTCTCGGAAACTTGTATATCATTAAAATTGAAATTTTTTGTTGGGCCCATGATGCTGGCAGGCAACAATCAACTCGTCCATCTGACTAGTTGTTGTAATGCTAGTTAAGCGGTGCAGGATACAAAAACCCTGATTTTGTTTTGAAAGTTCTTGCCAAAAAAGAATACGGATTACAGTAACACAGGTGGATTGAACAACTGGTTTAGACCACGGCTGAGAGGTGGCTGGATACAGTGTTCCTATTGATGACGGTGACGGCCACCTGCTCTAGCACCATGCGTTGAATTTTGTTTGTTAGAGCTTAGTAAAATTCGCCTTTAACCTCCTGTGAGCCCTTATTTTACCACTAATTCACAGTTTCACACTTTCTACACGTATTAATTTCAATATTAAGGTAAGACGTTGAAGACTAAATGAAACAATACCTGCTCTGCATTGACACAAAGATACCAAATAAGAGCAGAATAATTGCTGACCCGAAAGTAGGCGAATGTCCAAAGTCAAACTTAAAGTCACGTGATTTCTTGCCAAAATGGACTACATGGTCCATACCTGATGGAAATTAACAAAAGTGTATGTGATCAGCTACGTTTCTTGATACCATCGTAAAACTTGTAGAGATAGAAACGTCCGAATTGTATCACATACTTCAATGTGTATAAGCTAGTGTCCTTCCTGTAATATTCGGGAAACAACACGGCATCTTAATTCCTGTTTTATGCTTCCACTAACGATCATCTAGTTTATAGTGTTTTCCAAAACTCATCCTGAGGAAGCATGCACACTGATTGCACTACGCCTTGCTTGACAAAAAGTGGAATTTGCCAGACAGTTTCCAGTATCTCCATGAAATATACTTGTTGCTTCAACAGCAGCTTAGCGTCAACAAAATTTTCTATCAAACTTCACGGAACAGTCTTCCTTGCCAACTGGCACACCTTCTTTTGCTAACAAAATCTAACTACACAAGTAGTTTGCACATCTGATTTTGCCACTAACTTTTCTCAAATCCTTATAACCTAAAACGAAGAAGGAAATCGAGGGCCGACAAAAGAAGCTTATTTGGTGGCCATTCGAAAAGTTAAATATCAGTTCTGTTTCTACAGTTTCAGAGACACTGGGTTCATGGTGCTCCATAGGCTTAATTTTCCAATAATGTATATAAATACACAAAACAATTTTTGATATACCGGATTTCACTCTATGCCCAAAACTTCTCACAATGCAATAAACCACCAAACTGACAGTAAGTGAATCGAGGCGCGTTTGGCTGATCATATTAGAAACTACAGTTTGGCAAAACCACATGAAACAAATAATTCTCTCACTTCCCCTCATGATTAAACCACTTTCACCCTAGTTGATTTCACGAGGGACTTAAGTATCCAAATCTCAACCTCTCTTCGTTTCTGTCGGAGACCATTTAACAGATGATCTTTCATTAAAAACTACCCCTTGTATGTACGTAATTCCTGTGAAATGGTACTCTACGCCTTTTCCATAGGACTCTGTACAAGCCTATTCATACTGGGTCTAGTGTGACACAAGAACTATGATATGGACCGAATGGGTAACATGTAGAGACGTATTCTTCACTATCCGGTATGGATGAAAGATTGAGGGGCTGTCATCGAAATACAAACGTACTATGCGTGTTCGGGCTACTTCAACTACCCCGGCGAGTGCTTCCAAGCTGTCGAAGTCACTTCGCCATCTAGCCACCAGTAGGGAATTAGATTAAATAACCACTAACGTTCAGTATGCGAAATACAGAAATTTTCTGTGAACATTATTGTTCGAATCACATGTACGGTTTGAAATGTGTAACACGTAACGTCACTCAAAGAGGTCGACATGCTACTGTCCGTTCCAGAGACGAGAAATGTCAGTTTGGAAGATTTTTGTGATCGAACGTACTAAGGATAATAACGTCAAACTACGACAGCAGTTTGGACAAAATTTGCGCCTAGAGTGCCAAATACAATTACTGCAGTAACAAGATGCACAACAAAATAGTTCTCAATGACTACTTGATCAATTTTGGTATAAAGATATGGGGGGAGGAATTATACTTTCAAACTAAACGATGCACTTAATTAGGCTACTACATCTATTTAGTGCCGTAATAGATCAAAATTGGTATGAATCGCTCAAGGTTCTGCTATAAATATTGTAAAGAAACTACGGAGTGCATTTATGGGATCAAAAGCAGACAAACCGGTAGGTCTTCAAACAAAGGTGAACTCAAGACAGTTCATCTTGAAGAACGGGAAAAACGTGAAATAGGTTTCTCGAGTCTTCGATAAAGGGTGCACGGCAAATGTGGGATGAACTAGGAAACACACGATCTCAATAATTTCCGCAAAGTTTTAATCATACTGTATCCAGCCAAATCTACCTATTAGTTGTTTCGAACTCTACTATGGTTGACCTTTCAGTACTTTTTTTCTTTGAATAAAAAACCTAGGTTACCACTGTGAATTTTGCTGTCTTCACATACCCATAGAAAAGTGTTTCCTTCTGACAAAAATCGATCAAAAGATTGAGAAACTTACATGAAATGATTTTGTTCGCCTTATCACCACCCCTGATTTCATTGTAAGTGACCTCTCTTGACTGAACTAAATTGCCCAAAATGTTAACGACCATACACTAGATTCGGACAAGGTCTATTTGTGCATATCTGTTTTCTTATTTTGACTCCCCAGGGACAAGGTGAATTCCAGCAGGATCACACCGTCCGTTCGGTTTCGCTCAGACTAGATTTGTTCATCTATGTTCGCATCAGTTTATTCAACTGAACCAAAAAACAAATCAGGCAGTTTATTTTCTCGTCTGCGCTCAGTAAGCTGTTGCCAGTAGTAAAAATCAGGGTTTTCTAACTTACTCAATCACAAGTCAAAATAAGATCAAACTGAGTACCTTTCATGCACGAGGAATCAGATCGTTCAGCTGAATCATGACTGAATTAAGTAGGGAGGTACTTCACCAAGAAATGTCATTTTGAAAGATGCAGATTCCTCTTTTGTGATTTTGCTTTCTGACAGTTTATTTCTCGTTGCTAATCAGCGGTGTTTAGTTAAGAGCTGTCAGATTTCAGGCTATGCTACTCAATTCCCAGTCAGTCTTTGGCGTTGCTGGTCACGACCCACGCACCCGGCGACTACTACGTCAAAGATCTAAAAGCCAACCTCCACTCCAACGCTGACAGTTTGGCGTTTGTACCGCTTCATCGTACGAACCAGGTATGCATTCTGTGCGGGTAAACACATTGGTTGACGGGGATGCGCGTCCTAAAGGGCGACCCCGTCTTGGTCAATCTGCTTACAACATACTCAAAGCAATGTGTGTTCCGGTCTCATTTTACCTTCCTGCATTAACCATGTTGCCCAACAGTGATGATCACTAGCTAAAAATGTCGACAGCTAGCCATATATCACGACTACGGGTCAAATTGACCGCAAGCAGCCAAAACACAGTAAGAAGCTCTGTCAGTTTTTATGTTTATTCCTCGTTTTTAACATTGTCGTTGACAACACCATTATTTTTTGTGTTAATGTATTAGGGTTGATTTCTGACCTTTTTGCATTTACTGTAGTGGGTACTTATTTCAAAACAGCTTTAAAATATATATGTATATAAATTGCACAACCCGAGTGGCTAAATATGTAACGCACCAAAAATCAAAACCTCATTTGACACGTATCAACTCATGCCTAATTTTGATCGTTACCTAGCAGGAATCGCTCCGAATGGCTGGATAAGAAACCAACCCATCATTCTGTCCATCTGTGTATATATATTAACTAAATCTGTCTATGTTTTAACCTCTCATCACGTTCACAAGGCCCTTGCTATGTGAATGAAATCTAGTATTAGATGCACCATGAAACAAAGCCATTTGAAATTGGCTTTAAACTACACCGGACCTTGCAATGCACTTCCCAATGTTGATCGAATGACAAAAAATCTGTCAGCTTAGTGAGCTTATTGCGCTACCTATCCACGATTAGGTACTCAACTCAAACCAATTGGTCCGTTTGACTTGGGATCAATCGCAGTGGAAATATGTTGACCGATTATGTAAGTGCACTGAACCTAAACAAGAGTCACTGACTATAGAGATTACCTGGTGAGGTGCAAACACTTCAAGAGAAGCGAGAAAAACCGAGAAGCGGAAGTTAGAAAATCATGAACCTATTAAGATTATGAATGAGAAAACGTGTAGCTCTGTATGATGAGGAGGTTGCCGTAGATTCAAAAATTGACTGGATTCTCAGAGGGTGGTAAGGTTCATTTATTCATAATTATGGTCAAGTTGTGCTAAATTAGCACATTTCCGTAATTTAATAGACCCACTTTGAAAAAACCTAATGTCTTCATGAAAACGGGATTTTTGGTCTCACGCTGGGCTACTCCACGTTGAAACTGATCACTCAAAACGCCTCATAGCCACAGCTACTCTCTATGTGAATCGTGTGACTTATTTAGCTGGAAAACCTCACACGTATCTTCTGTACATCCAAAACCAGTAAAGCCTTTGCAAATTGAATGTGTGAAACTCTAGGCTTACACTCACTTAACCCATTAGGCTCAGTAGTGAGAATAGTTTGTAAACACATGCCTCCTGTACCCTTCTGAAGTTGTCAGGACAATAAACATCACGAGCAGCCTTGTGAAAATATCTTAATTCAGTGTCTAATTTGCAACACCCAAGATATTCCAAAACTTGCCAGTCAATTCATAGGCAGTGATTTCTACTGGAGTACTGTGCATCCACGTGTCGAGACCGTGGCTGTTACTGTCAAAATTAAATCCCTAGGGAACAAGTTAGCTGGAAAGGGTGACAAGATACCATGACGGTAAAATTTGGGTGAAGGCGTCCATCCCTAAATTAAATGGAAAACTAATATATTCCGAGATATTAAGAATTCCACAATGGTCTGAACACGTTCTACATTCGGTTACTGGGCAGATAGTAGTACGGGCAATTAAAAGAAATGCATAACCGGAAACGCACACACAGCAAAATATGTGGGAGACTGAAGCACTGATTAAGCATAGTACTTATTGATGGAGGTTAACAATGAGGTATCTGACGGAGGAGTCCGTCATAAGGTGTGAGTTGTTTATTGCAGGTGTATTGAACCAGATCAGACAAGAAGATAGCATTAAATATAAATAGACACTTAAGTGAGCTGATAAGTAGCCTAGATCCATCAACAAAAATGCTGCTGAACCCAGCATGAGAGTAAGTTGATCAGTTTAAGGCAGAATAGCAATGAACGTAATACTCGGTTCCAATCGGGTGAAAAAACCTGACGAACGCTGAGAACGAATTGCGGTAGCTGTGGCGACACGTTGAGGAGAGGCATACTCCGACAGAGTGATAAGGTTGAGGTAGACTTGAATTTACGTCACGTCCGTCGACATTATGTGTACACGTTTCGCAGTTTCACCTGATTCTAATTATGGTTAAAACTGCGTAAACACTGACAGCACTACTTGGTAGAGCAGGCAAAAGAGATGGTGCTGGTCCTTTTCATTTGGGTATAACGGAAATCCGCTTTTCCCTGATCCGTGGTTTTGCTAGCTGCTAGGCTAATGTACATGAGGGCACATGTTGAAAGGATAGTTAGCTTATTATGAGCCAATGGCGCCGAACTGAAAAGTGAGCTGAACATTTTCGGAAGCAGTTCATTTGACTTTAGTTGGGTCATGTAGACAACGGAATCCGAATGATCAGTTATTGCGTTCCACACAACTCTCCTTCGAAAGCGGAGCTGACCATGGAGTTTAAGTTACTGAAGGGTACCAAAGCTTACTGACTATATCTGTCTTGTATTTCTCCTTTCAAGGGTGGTGGGGATAGGTTGAAGACAGAATTGACAAAACACTTCCAGGCTGTGTGAGAATCTGGAATGGTATTTCGTGAATGATGATTGTTAACAAGTCCGTTTTTAAAATGAAGTCAGTAGTTTGTTTTGGAAATAACGGGGCATCGTTTTAGAGCCTACAATATCAAGGTTACTCAATGGTTCTGTAATGCTTCGCATAGTTAAGCCTATGGAAAGTTAGGTAATTGGTGAGCAGGGAGGATTCCGATCCAGTTTGGAGCATCGGCACTCTTACGTATAGTCAAAGGTCTTGATTGTGTGCACCTACTAGCTGTCTTCGATCTGACTGCTCGTAGTGATCTGTGGAACCTCATCCTTCACAAAGATGCGACACAGAAATAATGAAATCTGTTGTGATCACTGCATGCTCATTCTGGAAGCGACTGTATTGGACGGTCGCCACTTCTAGTGATTCTCGCTAACAGAGTCCTATGTCTCCCTTCTTGTTCAATGTTGCCATGGACTAAAATCTGAAAGATGAGCTGAAAAAAACACAGTGAACTTGATGTTGGGCCTCTTCCTGACAATAGGTTGACCGACGTGGAATCTGCTGATGACACTGCCTTATTTGGACCCCTGACGAAGACATGCAGACCGCACTGAACACGATGAATGATGGGGCTGGTTTATGTGGAACGAGTTTCGCACCTTCAAATTACAACGTATCGAATCAAGACAGGCACTCCCACTCCTGAGATTGTGACCATCTTCACACAGGTAGATAGCACTGTCTTCTCAATCTACAAGTTTGCTGACAAATAACGGTGAGGATAGCAAAGTATATGCCGCCTTTGAAAAACTGCGTCGTCTGTGGCGCCGAAGAACGCCCGATTGTTTTTGGGAAGAAGGATATATAATGCTTTTGTTCGTTCCGCTTTGTTCTGTGGTTCGAAAACGTGGTCTGTTCGAGATAAAACCGTGAACAGATTTGTTTCGTCTGACCACCGTTAAATCTACCAATTAGCGCACATCAAATGAACTGATTGCTTGAGCAACACTGCCGTTCACCTGTGCGTATTCCAGAATGCTCGGGATGTGCGATCAATTGATCGACTAATCGCGCTGTACAGCTTGCGATGGTTGGGTCGCGTACTCCGTATGCCATCTGATCGTTTACCGCATGACTTATTATATGCTGGGAACACCAACAGTTGGATGGAACTACGTGGTGTTTAAGGAAGAAAGTGGTCACGAATTATGATGACTTTGTTTCTTTAAACAAAGTAGATGAGTGTCGCCTGTCTAGCTGTGGTCCTCGTAAACACTCAAATCACTGGTTAGAAACCTTACCCGAAATGGGAATACCGTAGTCAATGGTATACCTGCATTCCTATCATTTTCGGTTCTTCCACCTAATCTCTTATTGATTTTTGGTCTTCTTAGCAACGTCATACTTTCCCAGGTTATTTCACGTCGCTGGCGCGATGAGCGGAGGTTCAAGTCACAGTAATTTCTGGTCAGGATCAAGACATTTGTGGCTGAGTTGATAAGTAATATGGGTTTCAGTTCTGTGGGTCTGGGTGGACATCACCTGGTTATCTTAAATGCGGCGTTTATGGTTTCAGTGAAAGATGTCGCATTCTGATATTTTGAAGAATCCTGTTTCAAAGTTGACCACCGCTCACATTTGATCGCAGCGTTCGCATTCAGATAGACNTATCTGAATGCGAACGCTGCGATCAAATGTGAGTGATGGTCAACTTGAAAATAAACCAAATCCCCGACTACTCATCAGTAATCCTGTTCTAATTTTCTTTAACAATCTTTGAAGAAAAAATAACCATAACAGTGTTTACAGAGTTAATGTGTCCAGTCTGCTTTCCATCCGTTTGTGTTTTATGTGCACATGCTTCCTGTTGACTTTCGAAAGTGAAGGAAGAAATTTCCTCCAGTTCGTTTTCGAACAAGGATAACTCATGTGGCATAGACAAAGAAGTCTTGATGAGACATCTTTCTAGGAACTATGTGTTTAGAAGCTTGGTTAGCCTGAATGACGCATCTGTGCCAACCTGTTGTGGTTTGCAGCAGATAAGTCACGAGTCCACCGTTTCCGGTGGTCGGGAAGAAACAACATGAAAAACGGCCTTGACAGTTATAGTTGTGCAAATGATAGTACAGAGCTGCGTTTCTCCCAACAGCTTTTCAGTTTTGTGAATTTACCTACACATCAAGAGTGGTACCTCAACCCCCTCAAGAACATTTTTATATCACCTCAGTGGTTGAATTGCTTCAAGATTGTGAAGAATTAGTCTCAGTTGTTGATGGTAATTATAATGGCAATCCAGTGTTCGAATATAGATTGATCCACACCCATTATTGCGTTTTTGAATTAAATGTCGTAGAGCTGATTTTTTAACTAAAAGCCGAGACCACAAGAATGATGACAAACGGAACTAAACTTGTATGCTCCAAGAGTTTGTCTTAGCGATTAATGTTATGTTCTCCTCATCATCTTAACAGCATACGATTACAAAATATAATTGTTGTGTCATCTGCAGGCAAGCAAACCGCAACGGATATGGAAACAGTGGTCTAGATAGGATTGGTAATAACTGATTAGAATTTTAAAACGTTTCTATGTAACGGACGTACGTGGCTTAGTGCCACACCGTTTTTTGCAGAAATGACGGACAAGTACTCTTTGAATTTAGCATTTTTGCGTACTCACTTAAGAGGTTCACGACCGGACTTTATTAGACTCTGTGGCTTCAGTCGTTTGTACATCAGTCTGCACGTAGCATTTGTTAACGTCAGAAATGTGAAGTTTGGAGTTAGGAAAAGTGGAAAAAGATAGTGTCCAATCCCTGCGGTTGTACAGAGTACTAGAATCCAGTGGCAAACCTCGCATCTGTCACAACCAAACACTCAAGCTGTTACGGCTGGCCGTTACTATATCAAACTTTATGGCATCCTTGCAACTGCACTCAAAATTGTGAAGTTATTTTTTGGCAACTGTTGTGGTGTGGGCCACTTTAACCGTTACTTTTACTTTATTCCACTTGGTATGACAGAAACAATAAAAATGATCTACTTGACTTTTTTAATTTTTCATTACTGTTTCGGTATATTTGAATACCTGAAGATCATACTTGCCATAAGAGGTTGGGACGACATCCACTATTGAAACGCTTGTTCAAGAATGATTGAAATGAAGGATGTTCTCGTTTTTACCCTCAAACTTGTGTAATAAGGTTATTCGTATCATTGTTTATACTCGACGGCTTTTGTTTGCGTGATCAACAACCCTACTTGTTTTCAACTAATCTATTAAATGATTTCAAGATTTTATGTGAATCACCCGCGTCTGTCTAGCTAGAAAACTACTGTTAGTTTTGATTAATGTTAACCATCATGGTCACCACTAACAATGTATTGAAATGCATGTCCACTGTTGATAACTCATCCATCCGGATTCTGCACTAAGCTCAATACCAACAGTGAAAATAAAACCCAGTCTGTTGACCAAATAATGCTTTTTTCTTTCAATACGTGCGTCAACCACTTGGTACATTCGATAGGCATGATCCGTGACGTGACACAGGAATATCGACCAGCATTTTTATTCTTGAGCGGGATGCAATTTATCGGGTCGCTGGCTGCTGGTGCGGCTGTTATGAAGATCCGCATGTCAAACCATCGGTTACCTGATAACAGGACCTCACCCGACGCGCACCATCTTGTAAATGGTTACCAAGGCGTCTCCACTTCAGACATAAGCGAGGCCAGCGTGGACACAGAATGCGTCACCGAAGAACATGAAGTAACCTATCAGCCGATTATTGAAGTGAAAATTCACCCCCAGGAATCACTTCAGGTAACCACCTTGGATGTGGACGAGACAAGTCATGCGGTCATACAATCTGCACTTCCTGGAAGGTTGAAAAACGAAAAAAAGGCCTAGCCCCTAACATCAGGTAACCGCTGCAACTTTTGAAAATTCATTGATAGTCTCAAGTTTGGTGAACACAATGCGCTTAAAATATTCAGTCATAAGTTTATTTTCGTATCTACTGACTATCAAAACTGCTTCAATTCTAGCGGTTTAGGCAGTTCAACTTCCATGTTACTTGTGACATCCACCGTGCGTCCAACCAGTTATATCGTGAAGGCTAATGGAGGGTGGGTCATGTATTCCGTGCCTGTTCTTGTACGCTGGTTCACAGTAGACTAGTTCAACTGGAAAATAGTCCATGGATTGCTGCAGCTGCGACCCGGCTAGCAATTGATCTCAACATAACAATCTGATCACCGACATACTGTCTGTCGAACCGTTACGTTCATAGGAAAGTAACTCGGGGTTTTCCAAACAGTCCAACATATGTTTAAACGGTCAAAAAGTTTGCCAGTTTACCGCTTTGGGTGACAGTGAACGATTGTCATCTATGCGTAGTTCCATTCAGCTTCTGGTTCCCCTCAGCCTCTCAAACGAGATACCTCACTTGTTCTGGCTCTGTTTCATCAAGTGTACTACTCCTGTGCTCCGCAGGTAAGCTGCACCTTTTCAGACTGAATGGTTGCTCTCAGTTGAGAAAAAGTTACTATCTTTGGAGTGAGCAGCCAAGATAACCGCTGGTGTTAGCCTTGAAAACCTAATGATACTAACTAGCACTTCCGGCATGACTATTTTAGCGTCTTATGTGTCCATAATTATATAGGATCACATCGTTCTAAAAAGCAACAGTGACGGTCAAGAAGTCGATGCTACGCTGCAGATATCATGAGTTGCTATCCGACAGCATTGCAATCCTTACATTTTATATGTTAATCGGTTGTCTATGAAATCACCACTTAGACGGTTGGTCCCTAGTTAGTAGTTCTTTTCTGTTTGTTTTACATTATTGTCCGACGACGCCAGATTCTGGTAACAGACGCAAAGGTCAAACAGAATTGTGCTCTTCAGTGAATGCTAAGTAGTGCACATAGTCCACCGTTCATTTCGTGTGTGTGCGTATGCGAGACAGGGAACTTGATCACGTTCCCACGCTACGCACACCAGTACAGCTGCCGCATAGACTTTTGGTGTCACACTGAGTTGTATGTAATGATGGTAAGCAAGCGAACGCTGTGTTCTCAAGTTACGGTACACTAGGGTATCGAAAATTAGGCTTGTCATCCTTTGCTATCACTTAGTGCATCTATAATCATAGTGGAAACATGACGGCCTTAATTACAGCGTCTTTGTCGTTTTGAACTGACGTTAACGCTAAAGGCTCGTTTCATCTGAACACGGTTTCTTCTGCATTCCCCTCAAGCCCCTGTCAACGAGACCGGAGTCTTATTTCTTTGCTCTTGACCATTACTTCATCCATCCCAACCTGGATTTCTCGACCGTTAATGTTGTCTGGCCGAACACGGTTACGTCGGTCAAGAAATGAAGCAGTCTAAATTGTGACGCGTATCAACAGCTTATTGCTGCATTTATCCAACGGTGGTTTTAGATCGCCAGCTCTGGAATACACATGCTTTACTGTAAAGTTGCACCAACTGTGGTATGTAACCCTATGTGGGTTGGGAAAACTTTCACGAGAGACACGAGTTTATTTCGTTTTGCATATGGCGTTATTAAAATCTCCCAACGATTGGTGATCAAAATTTTTATTTCTTTTTCTCATGACTATTCTCTTTTGAGCACCCATGTAAGTTGGTTGTCAAGAGGAAGTCTTGAGCTGAAAAATGAGTTTTTAACCGTCTTGAGACAGCATAAATCACACATTAGACCAACAGTTTCGCGGTAAAAGTTTGATGCACATTCTTACTGCTTTCGCTTACATTTTGAGAAAATTAGTCGGTTGGATAATTTACTGTGAGAAGAAATCACTTCGAAGATAAGTGTTATGGTCTCCACATTTCGAAATATGATCGTAACTTCTGGTTCCTTCTATCAACCAGACAACAAAGAAATACTTTGTCATCCGGAGTTTTCTAAATTTGCAAATATTAGCCTGAATTATTGATGTGTTGAATAACAGAAACGAATGGATGAAACATGACTAGTGTGCTATATTGTCATAATTATGTTACGAATCAGCTGGACACTTGCAGACAGTTATCATCAAGTACGGTTTGTGACAACGTTGTAACAACCCCTTTCAGGCTGGATAGATGATTGAACAGTCCTGAATCACTTGATAATATGCTTGTTACAAGCATAACAAGAAAACTTTGAAGTAAGACGGTATACCACTCGGTTTTGCTGCAGGCAAAGTAGCAATTAGCACACCACTGTGCAGCAGTGTAACCGCAATTAAGAAATAAAACAGTGGTTGCGTTCTGTATAGCAGTCATCCTGGCTGCTGTGGAATTCCACAGACGGTGAGTTGGTGCGCTTAGTCCCATCGGAGGGGGAGAGTTCAGAGTACGGGATGATGAATGGTTGAGCAGCCTATGTAATTTCTCTCACAAATTCCTAAAGGAAATGGCCGAGACCACCGTAATTTATATGCAGTCATCATGAACTACCCTGGCGTAAACTTTTTGCCCACAACACATCTGGACTACACTTTCGCCAACTCACTGCAAAGCTCTGCATATGTGATTCCCCTCTGCTTATCTGAGGTGGTTTTCTGATATACATCACCGGTTCGATCAGGAATTCAGTTGCGCTCTTGTTATGGGGTTTCGAGTAGTCCTTATCTGATGTCCATTGGTTTCTAACATGGCATAATTCGCCGCTAACTTCCAAAGCGCCGTTTCATGTCTCCGTTCCTTAGTCTCGGTGACTGTGCCACTAATTTGGGAAGTGCCATTGAGAATTGCTGAGAATTACTCACTTGTGTACAGCTGCGCTTACTAGTAAAGAGAGGCATCCTCATTACATTGAATGCCTGTAATTTTAAGATTAAATGAAATGCCCAAACTTTAATTTTTGTCTCCTTGTTTTTAGTCTTCGGGCTTATCTGGCCTAGAACTTGTTGGCCTACGTTCGCTTTTGTATGCCCTTCCTACTTTCAACCGATCACGAGGAAACAACCTTTCTACCAACGCAGTTACCGAATAGATTCCAAAATATTTTTGTCTCAGTGGTCCGTTTTAGCAAACCTTCAATTGAACGTCACTTTAAGACTGAATCAGATTTGTTCAACTTTTGTACCAGTATTCGTCCTTCTGATCTCCGTCAAATTGTTATTCATCACAAATGTAATTGTGCACTTTTTTTGACAATGTGAGACCTTTTCAATAACTTAAACGCAACTGCCACCCGGTTCTGTGCTTTTGAATCCACAACCTTGTTAGGAAGCAGCAGGAGTATTCGGTTAGGTCGAGGTCACGACGGCATGTGCACTTTTCAGTTTGCACGTAGAAACGATTGTGCAAAATTAGTTTGGTCTTATCAGCGTCAGACAGTTCGGGAATACAACCTAAAACCTCGGAACAAGGTTCAAAAAGGCAATCCAAGAACAGTGTATACTAATCAACGGGTTGATGTCAGTTAGGTTGCAGGTGCACATGGAAATCACCCACCTCGGTCGTTACTCTCTTTTCTGTGATACCGAATAGATTTACAGCATTTGGTGCCCACTGTACTTCACCCACGGGTAGCCGACTGAACTAGTCTGATTGTCACGATAATGAAAGTGGAGATCGCAGAATTGATTTAACTGAAGGCACGCCCTAGCCTTAGATTTAGACAACTGGGTGTCGTTGAGACCAGTTGCAAGTTTTAACATAAACTCCTCAGGAGGTAAAAACGAGCACATATTTCAAAGTTTGCATTATCCAGATGGCAACACTTCACAAGTAAACTGCTATATTTTTGTTATCGTGTAAATAACGAATACTGATTCAGTCTACACACATATCTCGCTAGGTAAAAGACCATTCTTTATATTTCAGTAATTTTGGCGACACTCCTGTTTTTACGTTAATCAGGAGGTAAGCAAAAATTGATGTATCTCGCAACTATAATAAATCGTACTTGCTGTCAGCTTCCATCAACAGAACATTGGACAGAAACGGAGTGGTCTTAAATTTGGTTTGTTTAGACTAAGAGAATAAACATGCAAGTCAACAGTACGATTCTTGTTAAGGCAGACGCGATCATCACACGCTACACTCACAGAGAATATTCCTGAGTATCTGATAAGATATACATATGCGAAAAGAGATCGATTCTTCTGTTGTATCCCACTAACGGAGATTATTATAAGTAATAACATCGAAGAGATATTTGACACTGGTTTAGTAATAGTGATTTAATGGAGAACATCGCGGAAGTGGCCAGGCTAAAAAATATACAGATGTGGCCTACTGCAGAAAATTAGTGGAACATAGTTTTGTTTTATCATGGAATCATGATACACCATTTCATCATGTTCCTTACAGACGAGTCAATATAGGTTGGGTCCGGGTTATTCTTTTCTCGATTTTGGTCATTGCTTAATCCCATCATATTGCCATACATTCTAACATCAATGTATAAATGCTGAGAAAATGTGGCTTAGGATTGACGATCAAGTTTTTATAAAGACTACAGACTGTACAGTCTAACATCGACGTTATAAAAGGTGACGTTAAAAGGCCAAGTTTTCTGTGGCGTGAGATCTGCCTACTGAATCACTGTTTTGAAGGTGAACAGTGTTCTTCAGTGGATTCGGCCCGATCGACAGAAATAGATATCTTTTGACATGGTAGCGTGTGAGCTGACATCCGCGGCATCATTTAGAATGAGTTCACTCGCCGTTTATTTACAAGGCTCTTCAAACCATTACCATCTACCTGACAGTATGTCTCACTTTTCGAAAATTATCTAGCATCGCTTCCGCTTTCCAGACTCATCCAAGCTCATTGATAGAGTTCACTTTCCTATCACGATGTATATTGGGAGTGAGTCCTTATCTGTTTAAAACGACGCTGAACGTGCTCATGATTGATTGGATTTGACCTGCTCATCTCACGATGATTCAACCAAACAGTTATACCGTCTTCTATGTGTTACTTGTGACTGAGTTCAGCATGAAATTTGATTTTATCCCTGCAGAAATTTTGTTGCGTTTGAAACTCCTTAAAACTCTGTGTTCATATGCAGCAGCTAATCAGAATAAGGTCAGTGGGAATTCGAAAGCATAGGTGGACTTATCTGATATTAATCAGAACAAAATAGCAGACATGACCCCTATTGCGGAGTTAATAATGATGATCGCATGCTGTCTGATCGGAGAGCCTGATCCAGTAAAAAGTCATCATATGGGTATAACACGTGACATCGCAGCTGGTGTCCTGTATCATTGATCCCGGTTGGTTATTAGTCAGTCTTTCCATATGTGATCTGCACAACAGCACTAGCTGCCAACTTATCACAGTCTGTCTAGTTTAGTCCAAACTGACGGTCGTCTTGCTCACTCATGCATCGTATTCCTACGCTTTCGGGATTTGAAATAAATGCCCTCCATGGGGTATATAGTAATCAGTTTGCCTTCTTGCGGGTCTAACTACCCTAACAGAACAATCTAACACATATGCAGAAAGCTGAAAGCTTTGCGCAAGTCGGCCTATCAGCTGGTACTGATTTAAGTCAGCCAATATCTCAAGTTCAGTGCCTTTTACTGATAGGCTGGTTTGGAATAGGTAGATTCATTTGTCACCAAGTTGCACTAAACTGAAAGTAAAAAGCACCACAATCCTCAGCCGGTGTCTGCTTTAGTGAATAACCCATTTGTGCTTTGAAACTTACTCCTTTACGTGGCTTGTCTAGCTGAACGCACCGAACATATGCCTGTGCAGTTGATGCTGGCCTCTGGAATTCCAATGAACGTTTAATAAGCTAGACACTTCATTGGGTCATAAACTGAGCAACAGAGTAGTACACAAAGTTTTCTTTAACCCTTCTCCGACCCTCCTAACCACCTCACTTCTCTATCAAGTCAATTGTTAGTTTGACGCAAAACTCAGCAAGATCGTATACCGAGCTTTTCAAGCCTTGATTCAGCAGGTCAGCTGCTACGTATGTATTTCTTTCATACCTAAATCTGGAACACGGCTGCCTGACTTGATTGTTTGGTATTGAGAAATGGATAACAACTCATCGGTCATGAAATTGCTCACACAACGGTTATCTCTTAAATCTTTGTTGCGCTTGAATTGTTTAATTACTTTAGGTTGAAGTTTTGGGTGGTTTTTATTCTGTCTCACACACACTGTTGTACGAGTTTTGACAAATGGTCAGAAGTCATGTATTGTCAACATCTAGTATGTCTAGTTCTACAAACGGGACATCGTTAATCGTGGTTTCACTAGGCGGTAACCTTAGTTGTCCGTCTGTGCTGTAGATCTACCATGACCGGATGCGCTGATATTCCCGTATACAAAACTACGTGCTGTTCATCTCACATGTACCTAGCAAATTGCATAATTTAGTGTCTGCACCGTTAGAGCAGATCTACATATGGATGCGGACAGCTTCATGTGTTAGGCTGTCGGATAGGTTAATGCCGGTCTAAGATAAGCTGTGAAACCTGGTGAAATGGACAACCGCTATAATGAGAGTGTAATTCACGTCAACCGCTATCCTGATTGAGCAGCAATAACAAGCTACCATATTTATCCACCACATCATTGCTGACGACGGCAGCTGAACTCGACATTTGCCTTCCACAAAATTCACTCTTGAAGGCAACTGGATTCTAACCTTTAACATGGTCTAGACAAATACACTTTTGGCTGAAGTTAGTAATCCAGAGTCATCCTTGTTGCGTCACTTCGAAATGCACAAAAAGAATCGGGAATAACAACTAATAATTATGTCTCATGACCTGACTATACACTCGCGATGTGCTGATGGATTGACTTTTGGGAGTTAACTTCCTGCATCTGAAATTGATTAATTAATGCTTTGATTGCGGTGGCTTGCGCGGGCCTCAATTCGGTAAAAATCGAGAAAACTGGCAGAGCGGACACTAACTGAAAGAAGTCAACAAACTATAAAAGCGATTAAGGTGCAAGTTTCTTGAGTTTTTCCTGGTGGTCTTATTGACAAAACCTAATGTGGAATAACTACTAGGCAACATCAGCCAAAGGCTAGTGCATTACGACAGACAAAATTTGCGTTTCATGCCGCTTGTTTACGGAAATCTGGTGTAATCAGCACAAATAAAGAGCATAGTACAAAAGACTGAGTTGGACCATGGACCCGGGTACAAACATCTAAGCACATTTTAAGCCAGTTTTTTATAAAGACCTTCAGCTGGTAAGAAACCGCCATAAAGTCTATTGAGACTGCACGGCATTGAGATGTATTGCACTCTTGTCTAACTGTGTTATGGTTAACAGTTCGATCAATTTAGAGACTTAAGCTAACCTTACCATGACAGTTCATCTCCGGGTAACTTACTGGACACCAAACTTATGGTGGTTGGATGACGAAGTTCAAATTTAGCTCCGCAAGTTATTTTGTAGAACATAAGTCACGTAGAGGAATGCCGGTCCTCTCGCTAAATAGTAACCTGGACTTTCTACAAACGGATGGCTTCACAGTTACCGGTTTGACTGTGTTACTCACTAGAACAAAATTACAGAGTGATTTAGGGACTTCGGTTTGATCCAGAAAAGGCCTCATCTGTCAAAATATCTTCGTTGCCCAAATCTTACAAAATGCGCAATCAGATAATCCAATGTTGATCGTATTCGGGAACCAGCTCGCTCTTCACATGAAGTTGCTGCAATTGTTAAATTCCCATCGCTTACGATCTCACCTAACTGGTTCCTACTTCACCTCTGTTCATCGCAGTTCACTAGAGTAAATCCTGTGGTATTGTATTGAACGAACTAGTTAAACTGACAAGAAGTCTGAATGAAGACAAGTTCCAATGATAGGTAAATGCGACGACCAGTTTTTTGCATTTTCTTCGCCTGACAGCCTGTGAAAACAGTTAGAGTGAGGCTCAAAATCCGTGACAGTATGATGTGAATCTAGCCATGAATCGATTGTTCAAACAGTCTGTAACCCACGGCACGTAAACGCTGTGACCGGTATGGTCATGTTGTAAAAGCAGCTGCTGGTACTGCGCACGTGTGAATGTGCGCATAGGCGCCCTAACAGAAGAATTCGGGCGTGTTGGTTCTTGTGTGTTGTCATGACAACCGATGCAGTGCCATGCTATTCGCTCTGTATGGCTTTAATCACAAGGGAAGGCTGATTGTCCGTACTCTCAGGTTTTCAAATGCTAACATTACTTTCAGCTCGTCCCGAATTGTTTTCAAGTGGCCAGCCATTTTGGAATATCACGGGAAAGGTGTTGGATTTCTCAATGACCACTGCCCCCTCAACCAAACCTTGAAGAGGCCACAATGTCAGACGTTGCGTACGCGAGTAACGATTTGGGAACAAAACCTGTGCAGACTGACTGATTGTTGTTTGTATCGTAAACTCTTTGTTCAAGTTGACGTGGAATGATGTCTAATGATAATAAGGAAGCAATTCCGAAACAGAAAAAACTCCGCACACTGGATAAGGACAATTTCAACCTCCACGACTAAGGGAAGTAGCTCTTGTAGTAACTTTAGAAGAAAAGGTTCAAAGGATGCCTGTATTAAATCAATGCGATACGTTTGAAAGTAACTTCCTATGAATAGGGTGTAAGTGGGTTTTAGTCAAAGGTTTATATTAGTATTCTCTTGGGAGATGACGCAAAATGTGCGCAATTAGTTCGTGTTTTGTCACTATTCTGTATAACCATCTGTTTACTTGGTGTTATTTCTAAGCTTATAAATGTTGCTTCCTATGAACAAGATGTTCATCCTTTCAGTGGAAATATTCAGTTGCTAAGGCAGTCACTCACGCGTGAGTTCTGCATCTTAGTTGGTAGGTCTAAATCTGTATCACCTCGACCTTACAAAAACGTCGGTAACAGTCATTTTATTGTGCCTATGTAACGGTCTTTTCAAGTTTCTCTCCATGTGAAACTTCATTAGATCCAAGGCATGAATATTCAGTAGCAAGCGTCACAGTGTTTAGCTTTGTTTCAGCGTTCGTACAAGGAATGAAACAAGTGTACATAATGAAATATCAGTTGCTTGCAAGTACAAAATTATTTCTGCCAAACCGAAGTCAAACAGCTATACTCAATGCGTACTCAGATGATGGCTCAGTCTGAAAAATGCAGCGGTTACTTTGCTTTTGAATACCATCTTTTCCCTTCTCCATATAATGTTTTTACAACTATTTTGCTGTCCAAGGCTTAACTTACTTATCACACACTTCATAAGGAATAAGATGTGTGTATTTTTTGTCTTTCTAGCTAGAAAATTCCTTATATATCTAGTTTCTATTTTCAGTTGTTAGAGGTGAGTAAAATGTGGTGATGGTGCTTGATAAACGACTCAACCAAGCTACCCTATACACGCCCACTTATTCTCACCTTCAACTCAATTAGTTGTTTGAACCTTAACTGTAGACTGTTTGGGTATAAGATTAAATGTTTTGGAAATTAAGGTAGACATTTCCCTCTTCTTTTTTTCTCAAACAGGGATGATATCTTTAATCTGAGCAATACAGCTAGGTTGCTAGGATTGATGACAAGTTCCGTGATGAGTGTCCTATATATCCTTTGCTTTGTGTTCCAATTACTAGCCACCTTTAATAAACTACAGATGATCTAACTGGCAACTGCGAAGCTTCTCCGTAAAAGAGTAATCAAATATCCTCTGATGAGTTCCGGGGTGGACAAGTCTGCAGTTAGCCGTACACGATAACAGGTTTTTCAGCGAAACGTCGGTCGCGTTTGGCAGACTGTTAGGACGTACTTTAGTAAATCAGATGTGAACGTGGTGTGCACCATCTGGTAACTCAAAAACCATGTATGTACTCCGTTTGCGCTTTCCAACGTTAATCTTCAAAATGATTCACTGGAGTGAAGGTTTTATCGTTGCTGACAGTTGCAAGCTAGACTGGTGTAGATGGCGATTGCCCTAATGTTGACCAGCTACACAGTGGACCAGTTAACCCGATCCGACTCGTAGTTGTCGCCCACTTCTTATCCACAATTCAAAAGAATGTTATCAGTAAGGGATACTCAAGTTGTCAGTTTACATTTGAATTCTTAGACAAGTTTATATGACGAATTTAAACCTTTCTAAGTATTTGAATCGCTGATCACATTTAATGCACCGAATGCGATAGGCAATTTCGTCGCTAACGTGGTTTCATCGGTGAAGATTTCAAAGCATCATCTGTTGAACTGGGGCTTCTGAATACAGAACTATTAACTAAAGGCCACCCACTTTGTACTATATATCAGTTTTCAAAAGTGATCCTGATTTGTGCGCTTTTTTACAAGGAATCTTACGATTCTAGACGACAAACTGCACTCAGAATGAACGGAGTACACAAGTGAGATCGGAGGAAACTGGACACACCGCAATCTTGAGAGGAAGAAATCAGTGACTAAGCTGGGCGAAGAAACCTGTCTGCAGCTGAGAGTACTGTATAAGAACAGTACTGGGCGTAGCAGGCTTCCTGAATGCAAATGGTTATCCGATACACCACATTAGAGAGCGAGTGGTTTTAACACTCTGTAGAAAATCTTGCGGTGTAGTTCAGACAATGCTGACATTTTTAAAATCGCTAAAGATGTTGACCAAATGGGTTTGTCATGTCGCAAACTAGACGCGGAGCACAAATACAGAACCGGTCCCACTTTTAAAAAGTTATCCCAGTTTCTTCAGACCGTGAACCTCCAGGTTCTGCCCGTTATACGAACTTGCAAAGGTGAACGTCACTCTGTGTCAGGCATGTGATAATTGGGTTTATATGATACCTGGTTTCAAGCACTACGTATCTCACCGGAAGCGCCTGAAATTTACATCAATTGTGCACTTCGTAGTCACGTGACTGCCTGATCATTAGGCGAAATGGGGATTGCCGTTTAGTGAAGTGAGTAGAGTTAGTGGGTGTGAGGGTGAAATAATTGAGAGAATGTCCATGAGAATCTCATTATGTATATACGCCGTAAAAAATGAGCAGCTTCTGTTAGTAGATCTAAAGTTACTCGGATCTAACGAATTGGACACGGATCGCGTTCGCATAGCTTAGCACCTTTAAGCGTGCATTAAATAGATAGCTTTTCACTAAGACAAATTCGAACAAACGTTAACTGTTGCTTTCAAATGAAACATTGAGTAATTTTAAGCCGCCTGAATAAAACATTTAGGCGACAAACATGTGGTTGGCTTGAAAACAAAATGCACGTCGAGTTGGGCTGTGAGTGGTACTTAGCCAAACCTACGAAAAAAATGAGTTGTTTTTGAGCACGCTGAATCGGTTGCCGACGACCGAGCAATAAAGCCTCGGGATGTACAGGAATTCTTGAAATGTAAGCATTCATCGGGACCGCAAACGCTGATGTAATACTGAAATTATAATCTGTTTGACAAGTAGGTTCCGATTCGTGAAGTTGTTTAATCTACATTGAGGGTTACTCGTTATCGGGTAGTCTAACGCACTGCTTGACATGTCCAGGACATGTCCGGTTGCTTTTGTTTGGGGTTTACTGTCTGTTTTACAGATTCACTTGTTTTGGCAAACGTGCTGAAATTTTTAGAGGCAATGACTGAAAGTGAGCATGGGGCCGCTTTTTAACTGGGGGTAGAGAAGGAATTTTGTTTCGCTATACATGCAGCTTGTTGCACCCATAATCACCTACCCAAAGTTGTCCCGGAACTACCATTTTCAAAAAACAATTATAATTTCAATAACTTGTAAATCTCTACAGTTTCATCTTCCGAAGAAGTAAGTTTACTACGTTTCCGGTTAACACTTATCGAGAAATTGTTAGCACGAATTGCTTCGTACAACACTGTTTTCTCAAGCCTTAGTCTATTACCAGAGCATGTAGTTAGAAATTCACAAAACAACTTACGTACTAGTGTATTTTTATACGCAGCAAGAGAAAGACTCATATAGTTCATGTGTTGCCCTCTTCATGTTGGTTTGAGTTAATCTGAACGTTCCTGAGTAACGTTTATTCAAAATGCCCAGGAAGGACAACTTGTTCTCTAGTTTATACTCAAACGTTACCGACAGAATGAAGTAAACAGAGCTGGAAGTTTGAATCGCTTTCCCAGTGTATTCATTATTTCGTTTAGCCAGGAACATATTCTCAATATTGTCGGCACTTCCTTAATGAGTGTGCAAGTGGGAAGACTGTTATATCAACATTAGCTATCAGCTAAAACAATGCCGAATCGGCTTAGTAAGGCTAAGCCATCTAAATACCAGATACGACTAGACTTAAAACAACATATCGTACATTCTATGAAAAATAACTATAGGCGTTTCAAATGGCTAACAGCGAATGGAAGAGGAGCGGATTCGAATGAAATGCAATCAGAAGTAAAATTTATCGCCTCTCATAAGGACACTTGTGTGAATAACAAACCGACACAAGTGGTAAGCACTGTATGTTTACTCGTACGTGTATTTTCAATAGATGATGACGGCACAAAATTAGCTTTTAGACTGACATGTAGTGAAGAAGCATAAAAGTGTCAACCGTCAATGTTACTAGTTCGTATCATGGAGAATCATGCATTACTAAGAGGGGTTTTGCAGATTTCGTTGCATGACCTCACTAGAACCGGAGAACTAGAGTGCAAACTAACAAAGTACTCACAACCAAAACATCTATAAATGCAGCACAGATGATGCACCTCACACTCATGCTAACGGCTTGCCTCCACTCAATTGACAGAGGGGTCTGTGTTTTGTTCTACGTGATCATCAGAGGGATTCATGGGTCTTCTAAATTGATTATCACTCCAAGCTGATTGATCTCTGGTTTTAAACAATCTGAAGTGGGGTCAAAGATGTTTTAATCTCGTCAAAGCTTTGGTCTAGGAAGTGTTTTTAATCAAATGGTTCTTTGGAATATGAATACAGTTGCCTACCTCATAGGCTGTTATCGTGCCACCATCTTGAAAGTATCCATGCGCAGGTCGTAAATTGTACCACCACACGTGAGAAAACTTGTTTTTGTGGTACTTTTGGAGGCCGTTTCAAAAATCCTACTTCCGCCGCTAGGTTCATAATAGCCAAACTCCTAATAGAGTTTGACCTATTTATACAAGCTTCTGCCCTTCATCTTTAACTGTTGTCAAATCGAGGTGTTTGGTATCCGTAAACTCAAACTCCTTTGGCACGTCAAACCACTTGAGGCTCTAATCTGAACGTCGATTGCTACTGTCAGTTTCGGGTAATCTACTCAGTGGCATGTGATAAACAGTCCCATTAACACTGATTCATACAGCGGCTTTATGTGATTGTATCTTCACTTATACTAATCAGAAGAAGAGGTCACACAGATCGATATATATATATATTTATGATACTAACGACAAAACCGTAGTAGATGTGATTTCGCAAATTACATATGGATTAGTAAGATACTCGGCTTATCGGGCAGAAGATGGTTAGAATACACCAACCGTGAAATCACGTCGTAAAATGGACACTGGCTAACGTTAAGTGAGCTCATTAAGCAGTTTAGTTTCAATGAAGGTGGCAGTGTGACAGACTTTACCAAGCAAATAAAGTCTCAATGGATACACAACGTTAATCATGGATGACACACTGTGTATACCATCAGAGTGGTTGCGCACAGTGCGCAGCCAGAGGTAAATAAAATCCATGATTAACGCTGTTCAGTTACACCATACAAACGTCGACGAATTCAACGCTGGACAATACATCAAGCAAAACTGTCTAACACGCCGCACAAACTTTAACAAATCCAACTTAATCAACTGCACACATCATATAAGTTGTTGAACCGTATCTGAGCTCAAATAGTTGATTCTTGCTCTGAGATGGTGTCTGCTAAGTCAAGTGTAGGAAGTTAGCGACAGTAACCTGTGCGCGGGAGAAAACAAACTTTATTGAAAAGTAAAATCAATAGTAACCAACTTCGTATGGCTTCAGTAGGGTTCTTTTTAGTTTCAAGTTTACAAACGGACGTTTCTATCACAAGAAGGATGCCAAGGTCATGATTAATGTGCTTACACAGAGTGACTGATACATGTTTGGCAGCTCTGAAAAGGATACTTGAACTAATGTTAACTCAAAATGTTCATACAAAAAATGTCAGCCTAGATTTATCACGTGTGGGTAAATCTCAGTAGCTTGCACTTCAATAATCAATCTGCCACAAAAATCGATTAGTTAAAGTTTTCCATATTCATCAAAGTCAAGGAAAAAATATACAACTTAGTAGAAATATTCGATAAAAATACCTGAACCGAGTGACTGCTGTTCCGCAGGTTTCGCACCTTATGTATAACAGCTCGGGTTTGTGCCAGTAATGTACTGTAAGATTTACGGACGAGGACGTGCCCGAATTGTTAATTTACATCTATCCAATGGTAAATTAATATCGTTAGCCTATATGTTCTGTCCACAGATATCCCAAGCTACAAAAATTCCTACCAGTAGCCTGGACAGCATCTAGCTAACTGATGTACATATAAGGTTATTGATGAAACACTCGTGGTGGGACATAAATTTAAGGCGGCTCTGAACTATACGGATGCAACGGCTGCGTTGTGTTTTACACTTCCAACACCTTCAATTCAGAAAACGTATATGACACACACATTTGCCACTCGAGATAATATTCGAGAATTTACAAGCGTTTGAAGAATGCGGTAAGTAGACCGTGCGATTAGAACACTAGGGTAATAAGATTTCACAGTACATCCCCTAAAGGCTTGCGATTACTGACAGCGAAAGGACAGAAGGCACATCAACAAAACACGTATTCAAAGGTTGTTAAGGAACAGCTACATAAAGATCTGTCTCGTTGGTTGCCATATTGTGAACCGACGCTTACTGTTGTGTTAAGGAACCCAGCCGTGCGTGTTGAAAGGTAGATACTTATGAACCCTACGTTAAGCGAACAATATTCTACAAGGGAACTTTCTTCACCCTTGTTTTTAATGTTTGTTATGTTGTTCAAGTTTCTGCCGTACCCGTATCACTCTTTCATTTGTATTTTCGTTATGCATCCAAAGTAAACCTACTGACTGTTTACTATGTACTGTCCAGCTGCTGGTCACTTTTTGTATCCAAAGATGTTGTTGCTTACGAGTTCGTGTACTTGGGTTCATTCGTGCATGTGGTTCATTTGTCTGTTAATTCTTGTCAGTTCTAAGTTAAAGCATTCACCCATCTGAAGAACTTTCCCATAGTTGAACTCCTTTGTCGCTGCCCTGTGTGCTCAGCTGTGTCAAGCCTCGGGGCCTGAGTGATACACAATACAACAAACCAAACGTCTCAGGTTCATGGATTCTACTGTCACATGTGTATATATTATTCGTGAGTCAGACTGCAAGAGTTTCTCTCTGATTACTAGCAGGGCCAACTTCAGTAGTGAGGCTTGTCAACCAGGTAAAATTCAACCTCGTCGGCTAGCCGCTCAGTTATTTACGAAACCAAACGAACCAATGAGCTAATACATAAGAAAGGATTCAAAACTCTGGCTCGCGCATCAGGTCACGTTTGGCGTCATTGTTTATCCAAGTATTCACCAAATGTCTAAGGTTGCTTCCATTCTTCACTCAAATAGCTCTCAGGCTGAGCGCGCAAGCAATTAAATTCCATACCATTCTTGGCAAAACGAAAGTCACCTGTGTGCACATGTTTTTGTTAGCGTGTCTGTATCAGCTTGTGAAAAATCATTAATCTTTGGAACAAACTGGTCTAGTAGGCGTTCCACGAAAGCACCGAATCGCTAGCAAGCTGAAAGTAAATAAAATGAATTCGACGAAGCGCATGGAACAATATGATTACTTTGGAGGACATGAGCATTATTTTCGAAGTAGTCACTAGAGAGAAATATCAAATAAACATGGCAAACAGCCGTTCGAATTGATAAAAGTGAACTTACACAATGTGTGTGTCTGTTCTCGGCTTTCCCGCAAACACTGTGACGGTGGCTCGGGATACAGACATTTTAAGGACACACCTATATGTGCTATGCCAAGCTATTTGGACAAACAAACCACAACGTAATTTGAGTTACCGAGGAATCAAATTTAGGTGTGAAAATGAGAGGATGTCTAACTTATATTTTGGTCATACTCCGGATGCCCAAGTTGCGCGAGGGTAAATACCGTGTGTTTTTAAAAAGATGCTAGGAATGGGGAGTGTTGCGTCAGATCTGATCGTCAACATGAACATATGGGTTACGTTGCGATTTGACGGGCTCAGAAAACGCACCGGAAAGAATACAAAGCAAAAAGTTATACTCTTTTGTTAACCAGTTGATTAAAAGCTTGCCGGAAACAGTTGAGGAGATGATCATGACAGACAATGGACTTATGAAATGCTGAGCGCTGCAATAATTTCTGTTTTTTATACACATTGTGCTTGTTTTGCGTTGAAATTCAAGTCCATCTAGTGCATGGAACGTGGGTATAAGGATAAACGCCACCAATGAACGTAGGTGTATCGTAAGCACCGAGTTAACTTGACGGAAAAGGGGTCTTTATCCATGATTTTGAACCTCATCAGATATAAACTCACCGAATGAACACACTTTGCAGTGGCTGTTACCAGCAACAATTCATATTCCGACTTTTGAGGAATGTTAAATATTCATCAAACGAGAAATTTACTTAAACGATTAGGATTTTACTTGAAGTTCGAAATTTTATCAATAAAGACCATGTAATTTCGAAACAGAAAGAGAGCTTGAAGAACACAATTTCTGAACGCAGCTAGAACAACTGAATCAGCCGCTTGAAGAGTTGTGAACTCATAAGTGATCCGTTTTTAATGGTAGCGTTTTCTACTAACTTACAGCAATCTTTAGGGCAGCAATAACCTTCATGTAATAATAGGGCGAATGGAAACAACGGTGGACACAAACGGCCCACTGAAACATGCGCAACATAAAATGGTTCAATCCACTGCTGGAATCGTTTAGCTAGGAACAATCTGTAGGATATGCTCCAGGGCAAACAAGTTTACTGAGCATATTAGAAAAATAGATGTCCCTTCATTACGGTGGTCCGTTTATCCAGTTTTTTCATTCAAACAAACTTCTGATGTGATCACCTGTACTACTGACTAAAAGCTTGGCTCTTCAACAAAATAAATCGAACGGTTGTATTGGCACAACTTGATGTAAAAGTAGTTGAGAGGAGGAGTGGACCAATAAGGTGGTTACCATTAGATCTTCTAATTACTGATGGTTTCAAGAGAAAATGTTCAATTTTCTAATGTCAACAAACTACACAATCTCCACAGACCGTTTGCTGACGATGTAGCACATAAATCGCAGACCGTTTTAGAAGCCTCAAAGAAATCGAGGGGGAAACATAGATCACGATATATTCTACCAACTATGAACACACTTCAGACGTTGTAGTACGAATCCGTACTGTGTTTACTTGGATGTTCACTCCAAATACCAGCGCCTTGCTGTCGCAATTTGAATAATCCACCATTCATGACGGCAAACGGCTTCATTCCGAGATTGGTATAAAAAACTTTGGTGTTTTCTTCGTTAATGAATGGTTTGAGTCAGAAAGATATTTTGATGTCTCTAGTGCGCACTCACGTAGGTATTGACGTACATTATCATACTCCCGAAATACTGGGAGCATACAGTAACGGGGGTATAGCATAAGTAGCTACTGCATCGGAGCCGTTCTTCAGCTTAACCCTTATGTTTACCCTCACAATATAGTTCTCTGAAAGTCACATGTGGTAAGTCGTATCTTACATGTGGTTGTTGCGTGCTGAGGGACTGTCCTACGTTCACCGCTTGAAAACATTTCTCGGGCGAACAAAACAGACAATTTTTGGGAAGACTATTGAAGCTTCATTACTAAATTCTGAAATAGTACGAAGGCGCGTTCATTTCGGGGCGTCATACTTCCTCGACCATCTCGATATTTCATGAAAAACACAACACACCACCAAATGATTTGAACCAGTCGGTACGCATCACTTAAATCTCTATTACAACCGACCAGTAATGCGTATCCTCTTCTGGACAGGATTTGGTACTTTAACTGTTGTAGTTAAGAAACAATAGCATGTCAACCACAACAGCAGTTACCTGCAAAGCTGGCATTAATTTGCCACAATAGGGCAGAAAAGAACTGCCTTTTCACTCCGACTTTGTCTGTAAACAAAAGTCTGCTCTCTTCTGACAAGAAGTCAAATTAATTGCTTAAATCATTTTTGTCGAACCGGTGTGGGGCAATAGATATGATGTTCACTCATGTGTTACATTAAGAAGTACGTTAGTTTGCGTAAAAATACATTCCTCAGAAAAAACTAACACTAATCGACATTGGCCATCTACGTCTCTGACACCAAAAATCAGGTGCACGTAAACTTGGGGCAATCTGACAGTTGAGTCTCCCCTCTATCCAATTCGAGTTGGCTAATTCTTGTTAATTGTTCCTGTTTTTTTTTCATTGTAACAATACAAGTTTGGCGTTGCACAAGTTGTGAATTAGACTTCATCTTAAATTTTTCACTATGTGTAATCTATGTAACACAGGCAATCGTAGTGTGTGAATTTGTTAACAACGTTGCCGTCTTAAGTGATGGTGGTGATAAGCAAACTCACTGAATTGTTGGACATTGAAAGAGAGACTCCGCATCACGTTTGGGAAAGCTGTGTGAAGGCGTGAATTGATTCTGCACAAATGGTCACCTACAGTTGGATTGATATTTACATGTGCAGGCATGCCCTCATAAATCATAGACACGAACAGTTTCGACAACAAATAGGGGTCAACTGTTACCGAGGTGTTGTATTTGGACATACGGTGTGACAGTAGGTTAGATATGATCTCCCAGTGCCCTCAATCCATCATCCATTATGCCTTTGTTTACATCTGACGAACATGCTGAAGGTGATAAACAGAGATGGTGATGAACAAGGCCAATTTTATCAGGAGAAGGCTAGAAAGTGTCTATTGGAAAACAAAATGTTGCGGTTGGAGTGGTCATCAAGATTTGTACAGTTGGTCACAACATTGATATCCAGATCAACTGTATTTGCTGAAACAGCACGTTTCATGATCTATAGCTCAACTCTTGCTGCGCGATCCTTCCAGTCAGTTAGATTACAGTTCACATGTCTCGCGTCAGTGAATATTTTTATTTCCAAATTTGCCTCGTCACTGAGAAGCCAAAAAAGAAATAGGATGACAAAATATTCCACAAGAATTCTGATTGGAAGCAACCTGCTTGCCACATGAGCTCTTCCCAACACAAGCTTCCTAAAGGAATCGGTTTAGCAAACTACCCGAACACACTGCCGTAATCTTAGTCAGACTCGCTGGGACGGGTGTGTATACGTATTAACGATCAGTTTACCCGGCTTGTTCGTTCCAATGTTTTAGCCGCCGAATTGTTCGAATGAAAACAGCTGGCTGCTAACAAACTAGAGAGCGTTGGATATACAATGCAGGGTTGAGATACATTGAACATCAAGTGAATACAATTCGAACGAGTAAAAACAAGATGTGTTTCTACAATGAATTGTGCTGTCACGAGAATTTTTTGGCTAAACGACGGGTAATAAAATACCATGTTTATCAACGAAGCAGATTTGTGACTCACTGGAAGACCGAGGCCCAACAAGTCCTTCCATAGGACCTGAGGCAAGGTATGTTATGCTTTCTGATTCACCCCACTATTTGTGAAAAGCGGCGTCATTTCATCTAGGTGTGCTACCAACGCACTAATTGGCGTGTGACACTTCTCACTCTTGCGACCTCGTTTTTCTGGTCACCCTGTTCCGTTTCCGCTTGTTCCCTGAGGGCCGTTGAACAATCCCTTAAAACTTGTACTACCATAACCGGCACTCAAATCTGCTTAGAGGAAACCACCTAACCACCAACAAGCTTAGTTTTGTACACTGCAATTAAACCGTGGATAGTGTGTAGGAATTAATGGATACTTTTAGCGAGGATTGACTATATCATCAGGAAATACGTTTGCTTATTTCATTACGCAAACTTGTTGACCTTCTTGTTCCGATTGGACGAAGTCAAATTATTGCATCATTGTGTACGGATCACAAATTTACTATAACAAACAATATTTGTCTCCACATTTCAAACAAAGTTGCTTGAACCTTCTAACTAACTCGATTTTTCAGTTGCCGTTAGAGAAGTGTTGGCAGGTCAACATTACCGTCAAGCAATAGAAAGGAGAGAGAGAGAGTACTACTAGTGTGTAACCCTCTTGTTCACAAGAAAGGTCATAAATGTTTTTATTTTTCCTGAAAAGGCATTGTTTTGGATGTAGTGAAATAACACGTTGCGAATTGATCCCAGAGGTTGCAATGCATCCATAATGTATGACTTTTGAATTCCTCTACCGTCACCAGCATGTTTCATCCAGATATTCTTGTACACATAGTGTATGGCGTACATCTGCGCCACCTTGATGAAACCAGACGTAATTAAACGTTCTCAGTGAGTCCATTGCTGAAATACTATTCTGCCACAAAGCGGGGAGTTAATAATGCACTAAATTCCAAACGATCATGCAAATGTAGGTGATATCTGTAACGTTTTCAAAACATTGACCCCGTTTGAACCATTTGAGTTAAATAATCAGAAGACACAGGTTACGATATGAATTCGCTTCTCACACTCTCGACAGTCGTAAACGTGTGAATGGCAGGAAAACAAAACCAACAAGACAAATGAAATGATTTGAAGTACAAATCAGGTTGGATCGTGATTGGTACTTACGGCTAAACCCACGGTAAACAAGGCTTGACACTTTTTCGTGTACACCTAGCACCAACTGTCGACGGCTGATCAGCAATACTTCCATGTTCTTAAGAATCTGTGAGCTCTGAGCGTTCATCAAGACCTTAAACGAAGGTGCGATATTTACATTATGACCTGTAGTATATAGGTGCCTTAGAATGGACGAAACGGCGTCTCATCAGTGCAACTGTCAACCAGCTTGGGATGTGCTCGTTGGCCCTGGTTTCAATCAACCTTACTGTACTGCCATTGTATGTGTTTCCGCAACTGCAGGAAAACTGATGGATAAAATGACTGGCAGAAAACGTAGGGATTTGCTTTTTGATTGGCACTAGAGGTAACCTAGTGGTTTGTAAGGGCAGAAGTAAGTCTACTTCATTCCTGATATCTTTAGCACAAAGGGTTCAATACAACACTGTTGGTTCAGCTTGTAATCTATTTTCAGAGCACATTCTTGATGCTGTATAGAACACTGTATTTGTTAATGACCTTTGGTATGTAACGACAGCAAAACTCAAGAGGTTCCTGTATTGTCCCGTTCATGTTGATTTACGGCACACTGAAAGTTCAGCAGATCCATTTGAACGGCGTCTAATCAGGATTTCCAAGAAGAGCAAACTGCTTTCCCTTTGGTTCTCAACCGTAAGTGAGAAATTTAGGTAGAGTGAGTTAAAAACTTGAAATGTTCTTTCTGCTTGTTGCTTGTCTTGTCCAATCAAGAACATGACATCGACACACCATTTGTAAAGATTCCGTTCGCCCACAACTGGAAATAATGCCTGCTCGAATTTGGCCATGAATACTTCAAATAAAAAAGGACTGAGTGGGTTCTCCATGGCTACGCCATCTATCTGTTGAAAGTCCCTACCCGTACAATGTTTTACAGAGCGTTGAGAATGTACTCTGGGAATAGATTACAAGCTGAACAAAGTGTATGATGGGGGTTACTAGTGTGCGAGCTTGCGTTTTATGAGTGAATCTGTTTGAACGGGACACTGCTTCATCACTAACCAATATCGACAATATATCTCCTTCTGATAGATGCCGCATATGAAAGGATCGTTGTATATCCACACATAAAAATGGAAACCGGTGTGATCATGTCTTTCTGATATAACTTTTACTTAAATTACAACTTTTCTTGTGTAAATTGGACTTCTTTCTGCTATCTTATCAGGCATGCCAATGGATGTCTTTTTTTGGGGGGGGGCGACTTTTGCACTTTGCAGGTCATCAATGGTGCATCTACTGTTTTGTGCGGTCGATAAGTTCTTCGCAGGTCACGAGTGCGGCATGTTGTGAAAAAAGTTTTTCCTTGGTTCTGAAATGGATTTATCTGTAACCGGCCACTTGTCCACGTGATTTTTCTGTAACTAGCAAGTGGGCCTCTCTAAACTTTCAACACGTGGCATAAACAAAACAATCCCAATTCATTTGTCAAGTCCCCGACACACTCGCGTCCTAATCGCCATCTACTGCTACCGCTGGATAAAGCCAACTGAACGAAGCCTGATTTAGCATAGTTCAAAATGATCGCAACTCCACGCAATCATACACAAACAGCCCGTCACCTGAGTGCCCTAAGAAGCATTTAACTTCGTAAAAAAAATATTGATCCCAAAGCAAGATCGACAGTATTTGTACTGACAGCCTGTGCGTTCTCAGAGAGGTCAGTTAGTGAAAAGGTCACAGTCATCGTAGACAGTGTATTACGCCCTAAAACCAATTCATTCCCATTAGTATGCGCGTGTGTCAACATGTCGTTCTAGGCTGTAGTTACCTAGGTGACAAAATTCTGTATAATGTAAACTGATGAATTATCCTCTGTTGCAGAGATCATTTCTGGAGATTTTCATCGATTTTTTATGTAAATGGACAAGATTAGACACCCAGCGAGTAATAACTTAGTGTTGGGGGTGCATTTTATCAGTATGCTTAGGGCGTTTGCATGTATATGCATTAAAGCCATATGACAGGATGTAGCTACGTAGGAAACGAGTCACAAAAGCGTGTAGATAAATGTTCTGTTCACAATTCATGCAATGCACTAATATAAACAGTTGCATGAATGAATCAGAGATGTGTAACAGACTAAACAATCAAACGCGTATGGACCCAACTAGGGTGCATAACCCTTGTTACAAAGAGGGATATCATTTCAATATATGAAACATCTAACAGTGAAATTTAGTTAGCGGTAAACGCAAAGGTTATAAGAAAACGTTATTTGTCTTTACAATGTGACGACAATGATGGAGTTTTAGCCAGTTTATTCCATTTACCTGCCTGGCTTGTGGACAGGCGCACATAGATAGCTCATTCAATAGACTGCGAGTCGATTTCACATTTTTCATTTATTACCCGTAGTTTCTTCCAGTTCTTCTCATCACCTCAAACAATGAAGGCATCCAGGACAGAATTTCTTCAGTGGTTATGTTCGTCGTATTGGTGACAAAGCTACTCTTTCCGATCCAACTGATGGCCTACCGTTAATGTGCGTTTTTGCAAGCAGCACGCAGTAGTCTATGCTGACTAACATTATCTCACTATGCTCTAGGACAAAATGAGCAACATATCACCACGTGACTAATTCATTGTTAGCCTGTTTTCGTCTTCATGGTTCAAACTTCCCATGACAATATTAGAGGTTCAACAACTGTATGAGCCACGTTTCGTGTTTTTTCGGATCGGGAGCACGTCATAACTATGAGAATAGTGAAACATTTATTTGGCTGAAATGTCTTCCAATGTAAAATCCGTAAAGATTTTACGATACGCTCGAAGAAAGAGTAAGTCTCACAAATTCTACTGTCGTAACTAAATATACGTATGAAACCTTGGTTTCACCATGTTTCCGAAATGAAATCGAATCCGTTAATAAGCGGTTCACTGATATTAAATATTCTGTTATCTGATGAACACTACAACAACCTGAACCAGTACGCTTATTTTCTGCTTGGTAAAACCAAACAGTGGCTGGTTGGGTAATATTTCTTCAATTCTTTGTTCGGGATAACATTGCTTATGTAAACACCTAATGGAAGAAACGTAGCAGTTATCGCACGTTGCTGTTTTCGCAATGGTTGCCTAGTAACATACTAGTCAGACAGCGTTCGCTCACGTCAAGTAACCGAGACGAACAGTCATATCGATACAGGTGGTTAAACACTGAAAGTAATATGACCGATCAAATGCGATTGGGTTTCGAGAGATAAAATCAGTGTGCGACTTATTCTGTGATCTGGATCGGTCGTGAGCAAAAACTTGCAATTCACTCATGGGCAAAGTTAGTATTGTGGAAATGTGCGGATGCCAAATTTTGATGCCCACTTTGCACTACGTTTTTTATCCAGGTTATAGTATCGTATTTTAAGAGTGAAAGGAACCTCCCTGTGAATCATTCGGGATAGTGGCATGTTTATATTGGTAACTAATGTTATCGGGACGGGTTAAGGAAGAAGTGGTGGCCGCTGTTCATTGGCAGCAATCTGCAGTTACGGTTAAGGTTACAGTAATGTGATTCTAAAACAGCGATTCCTTTGAAGATGTTTCAGATGTACCGGTTAATATAGTAAAGGTCAGGGCGTGTTGAAGAACACACGTTTGCTAAAATTCACCTTCATACGGATGCAATTATATAAAATAGGAATAGAATTAAGTCGAGATGTCTGCGGGACTTATTGAAGAGAAACTTGCTTACTGGTCAGTCCGCCGGTGATGATCTGATCGACCTACTACGTTCACTCGTCTGTTCGTCTAGATTGGCAACCGATCAAGCGGATTTGAAGCCAGAGTAGGCACAATCCCAAAAGGAACCGTTCTTAAGAATATAATACTAAGTCAAGTAGCCTGATTCCGATAGTCCTGAAGGGGATACCTGTTATACAGTGGATCACTTGAATAGATTATCAGTGTTCACCTGATACCACTTTAAGCAGGATGAGTCAGCATGGAATTTTCTTTTGACGATCGAAAACGTACTGTATGCCAAATATCTGATTCAAAAACTTTTTTTGTGTTTCCGTCAGCTAAAGTTTAATAATGGTTTAAGTAAGTGAGATAAATTTGTATATCAAGTTTTGTCTTCCGACAGTTGTATTAAATGACTACAGGGCATTTAACATTTCGGATTATGAGGTAACTAGGTTAATAACTTAAGTTGATTCCTTAGACCAATACAATTGTTTGCGTTCACTATTCTATAAAAAAGGATGTGTCCATGGGTCGAACTTTATTTTGGAATCATGTTATACTTTTTACTTACTGTTGGGATGGATACACACAGTACAACTCGGATTGCTGTCTTATGCTAAATACGGTCGAAAGGGCCCGAATTGGTACTTACGTTGTTTCACGATGCTCACTTTCTGGCAATTTGAAGAATGATAATTATATAACACTGAAACTTCACTTTCGGACTTGCTCTTAACTTTATTTTATTCCTCCTCCATCTCTTAGGAAATTTCATTTTCCTATACCCACATTTTGACTGAATTGACGGTATTGCATTTTCTGATGTGAAATGTATTTTGATGTTTTTCTTCCAGATACTACGGTGAACAGACAGCTTCAAAATTTAAAGTTGATCTCCTCCACAACCAACGTTATCTGGATCGTGGCTTGTCATCATCCGACATATTCCAAAATGAGCCAAACCCACAACACAATTCACTGAAACCAAAAGTAAGGCAGAATACTAGATCTTATCCACAGAAAGAAGGGTTCTATTAACCAGAATCTGTATTACAATCTAATAAGTCAATACTGTAATTGGAGAACAGGTGTGCGTACTTGAACAGGACAAACAATAGCGTATTTACGGAGAACACACGCACTTGAGGTATTCCTTGCAAGCAAGTGAACCGAGTGGCAATCACCGTAGAGTCACACGGCTGTTACAGTCTGAATCACATAGGCACCACACAAGCCGGCAATTAAGTCCATGAGGTGTGGTTAAGTGTTGGCGTGGTGGTTCTGAAATTTAACAATTAAACAAAGTAACATGAATTGTTATCCTTAGCTGATGCATTTCGTTTTCTTGACTGACTGTAATGAAGGTTGCTGGATGTTTCGCGAGCAATTTATTACAGCTAACAATCCGAAACTTAGTCATAACTGGTGGGTTAGTAAACGTTGCCGAATGAAGGCATTTTCAAAAACTTCTCAGTTGCTCGCGTGAACGCGGCAGTCGGATTACTCAGCGTTACTCAACATCATCAAACTTCCGTTTTTCTCGTGATCTGGTATCAGGCCGGAAACAAGCTGAACTATTGACAGGGTGATGGGACTAGTTTTGTCATGTTAATTATGCAGACGACGACCATTCGCGTCGATAAACAGCTCTATTAATAAGACGGAAAACAATTCCATCAAAATACCTTCGGAAGCTCTAGGTCAGAAATGACATGGTAGTTAAGGCTTAAATTACCATGAATTCCGTAAAATGGAATCGAGCAAATAATTATTACGGTGAATTGAAGAATTCTATTGCTATTCGCATTGCCAAATCCAATCAGAATCATTGAAGCAGGGAGCGCACTGCGATGTTGTCTTTTGTATTTGTGTAATGAGTATTCATTGCAAAATACTGTCCATTCTGATAGTATGCTACATTTACTCTGGCGCGTGTGTAATAATTTACATAATAGATTGTATTTGGTGTGTTTACTAACAACCACATTCAGTCGAACTAATGTCTTCCATCTGCTCTTAATCCACTTGTCTGAATCCAATTCAGCTGTACGATCGGAAGGTGCATCAGCAACTAGCATTCTTATGGTATTCTAAAGCGTGATTATTGTAACATTGCACGCAGTTTACCCTCAGTTTAAATCAGAACTTTTCAATATGGTCCTAGGCATGATTTGTCGAAAGCTTTTCCGATTTACATGGATTGAACGTCACCCATAACAGATCACAGCTGTCGCATTCCCATGGAACTGCCAATCTGCTCCTTTCGAAAAGGGGTAATGGACTCAAGTTTCGGTCTCAACAGAGCCCGCCAGTAGTGCTTATTCTCTGCCATGACCAGGATTACAAATCCAGCCACGCTGTCATGAAGCAACTGTGTTGACCCCTGATTCAGTGGTCCAACATTAGACAACCGAATTATCACACGAACACTCTCAATCACTCTCGCCTATGATTAATTATCCAGTTAATCGATAAAAGAAAGTGAACAGTTGAGTTTTCTGTAACACGTTTGTGAGGACAGTAGCAAGGCGATTCGATGAGGATCATCCAGTATAGCAGAGCTGCAACCATTGTCCAAAACCAAGTGGAGATATTGCAAACAGCCCATGAAAACCCAGTGTCTGAACAGTGCAGTCAGAAAAGGATTGTGTATAAAGTAAGACAAATTTCGATGAAAACAAAGTAGAGTTGGATTAAACAAGTCAATTTAAGCCATACCAGAAAATCATCATGTACACAGAGAAGACGGTTTGTCACTTCGGCGATTGAGCTAGTAGATCCGTGCATTGCTGCAGCGCTATCTTTGACAACTCACCTGGTATTACAGCCTAGACCGATTCTAATTGAGACACTGGTTGTTCATTCCGTCCAGCTTCATTGCATCAATCATTGGAATATTCTCGATCTACTTTGAAGTTGGCAGAAGAGATCACATAATATTTATATCTACCGTGTCAAAATACTCAACCATATAGGGCGGCCATTAAAAATCAAATATAAGGTTGGCTCATGCATAATTAAAGGACGTTTGAGTCACTTTTCGCTCACTCTGAGCTACTTTAGAGTTTGTGAAAGCAAAATAACTTACCATTTCAAAATTATCCTTATATCACTGGTGAATAGTGTGGCAGATTTAGGATTTTAGATGAGACCCAACTGTGAAAAGTCAGGGCTTCGGCTGGATTCGAATCAGCGACAGACACACCATGCCTCAAAGCGGCAGGCGCTCTACCAGCTGAGCTACGAAGCCACACCAGGAGCTCGGAAATTTCACATTTGGACTTTGTTACCTTGACGTTCCGCTGTTTCATATGGAATCCACCAAATGATTCTGTCTGTCGCTGGTTCGAATCCAGCCGAAGCGCTGACTTTTCACAGTTGGGTCTTATCTAATATCCTAATATCAGTCAGTACGCAAGTGGATATTATCAATTTAGTGACTCATTTTCGCGGCTAGAAACGTATACTGTGAAACAAAACGCACACAAACATGAACCAGACGTGGGAATGGCACAGCAGCTTCTCGTCTCACATTTTTAGGCACTCTACCTTCACACACACTCATTAAGTGTAAATGAAGCTGTTGTTTTTTACTGAACAGTATTCAGTAAGTCTGTCAAAAATTCACTCAGTTCAGCGCTGATTCGTCGAGCTCGGTAATCTGACCCACAATATCCTGAAGTTGATAATCAACTGGAGTGTCTATGTCGAACTGGCAAGCCACGATTTTACTACAGTACGCTTTATGAAGTGTAAGCGCGGAAGCTCAAGGATGTGCGATTCAACGATAGTGTGTTTATTCAGACCTCACACAGCTGTTGTAGTTCACTTCATGCAAGGGTGGCTATTAGATCAACCAGCAGAGGAAAACCGATCCTTCTGGAGCACACTGCCGACGGTTTTAGCTAAAATGTTGAGCCGTAATAATATCCGATACAAACACGATCTGTTCAGAATTGTCAAACATCTGGAGACAAAAAAGCTCTGACCGACTTGTAGATTAACTTACTGGTAGATTGAATCATCTATCTTGGAGACATACGTGCTGTTTTGATCCGGCAGGTAATGCCGACTAACGACTCGGTCCTTACAGGTTCAGACTCGTCAGACTGGCCGAAGGAACCAGACAAGGGGGAATCAGGCCGTTTGTCAACTGTACCAAACTGTTGTGTCCTGGTTAGGCTTGACGTTTGTTCTTGCCTGATCTGGTATGGTGTATGTGACTTGTTTTCAGTGTAGTAGTGGATGAGCACTTTGACTTTGTAGGTGTGTGCCTGTCCAACCTTGTTGTAGCAACCGCAATCTGTTTGTCGTTGCTGTCCCGTGCCGTTGTGTTTGTAAGCCTTCCGCTGTCTTGCAGTAAAGGCTGTTGAGTTGAGGACTGGCTGAGGGTCCCCATCGCTCTTCAGCCTAGATGTGAGTTTGCTGGCAATATACCAAGTCCACATCGCATAAATGAAGACATTGTGGATAGTTGCAAAGATTCCTTTTACTTGGGTGGCAACTTATCGACAGATTTGTCCACAGACCGTGAATCATGAACTCTTGTGGTGGAAGCTAGCACTGTTTTCGGACATCTTGAAAGACATGTCTGGAACAACCACAGCCTGAAGATGGCCACTAAGCACTGTATGATGTTTATACTGCTGTAAGACAGTGAAACTTGGACGATGTATTGGCGGAATATGCGTTAACTAAACTAACCATCTAATGTCTAAGACGCCCCTTGGGTATTCGGTGGTCGGACGTGATTCCAAACATTGAGGTACTGCGACGACTGGACACAGACTGGAGTGATGTCAGGCTAACGTTCATTCAGCTTCGTTGGCTAGGTCGCGTCCGTAGGATCGGGAACAACAGGATTCCAAAGCAGTTGTTGTGAGTGCAAAGTGAAATCAGGTGAGCAAAATCTTGGTCTTCAAAAACGTAGACACCAGGGTATTATCCGGGCAGGTCTCGCGGTTCAATACTCATAATATATCCTGAACGTACTTAGCTTTAGGCAGGAAGGGCTGGTGAGATATGATGCGGACGGTCATTTGGAGGTTCAGTGAATAACATTTGTGCGGCCGTGAATCAAGGTCCACAGTACGTAAGGGAACCATAGGCGCCATATGTCATGATGACACGGCTCTCAGACGATGTGATGTGTGTGACCGCGAATGTGCCGGTCGTCTCTTATTAGCACGTCACCGGCAAATAGGCAGCGAGTACTTTAGGCTCTAGTAAGCTTCACCAGTTTCCTCTGCTTTTTCTTGTTCGCATCGACCAACGACCATCGCCGCTTGACAACTCATCCACTCCTCTCTTCAGAAACCTGAGTGTCTTTAGTCTGCTACCTCTTCTTTACTTCAGCTTTGTTGATGTACTGAATGGTGAATGCTTTGTCTGGTTATTTCCAGTCCACCCATGAATATTGTCTTGCCTCCATTTCCTCTTTAAAGTGTACAGGCATGTACTCGTATATTGAACCACTTCTTGCGTTATCTTTTCAATGTTTTTCTTCCCATTTTATATATCACCATCGGAGTCCCTCTTTGTTTATATCCCGAGAGACAGAGGCTTCAGTTTCCTGCCACCCTACTAATGAGCTTGCCAGTGTTGGTCGGTTGAACAAAAAGGCCTCACCTACACGCCTCCTAGTCTCATTTCCTTCGGGTTTACAGTGAATACGTTTTTTTAATTGGTACAGCGTAAGTCACGTGTTGTTTTACGCACAGCCTCCCTTCAGCTCCGGTCACTGTGGAAGGCTAATTCGAAACGGATGCCACCAAGCCTGTCAAAACATCTTATGTTCAACTGTATCTGCAACAATCTGCAATGTCCGGTTTGTCGGAGCAGTGGAACCGTGTGAAAATGGATTAAGTGAACATTTGCGAAACGATATATAGGTGGCCAATACGCAAAAGCGGTTGCAAGTACGTTAAATTGCGGCTACTCGATAACGCGATTGGTACCCTTTTTCAGGTCACGCCAAAACCGGATGGTCGATGCCAACCAGGTGTGACGATTAGTTTTGTCCACGAGTGTAAGTCAATCAATGCACATTCTCTGAGGCCTGACAGCAGAAAATGACGCCTTTTGAGAATGCTATTATTGTTTACAGCAAGTAAGAATCGGGTTCCATCGTGTGGTGTGAATCGATTTGTTTTCTCTAGCCAGCCTTATTCAGGTTTCAGAAGAAGCCCATTCATTAACGACGTCATCTGAAATGAGGAAGTTGTGTGTCAAAACGACGGCGTTACCAAACTCTTAACAAACAATGACGTAAAACAAATCAAAAATGATCATAAAGGAAGTGCTTAGTTCTTTGTAGGTCATTTAGAAGAGTTCCAGATATCTTAATAAAAATCGGAGAAAAAGGTCAACTGGTTTGCCATAATGGATAGTGAATGGTTTTAGAGATTTGAGTTGAACAGTTTTAGTTGGCGCTCGCTGATATCTTCATACCTCAATGATGTCTTCTGTTATAAGTCAACACTATATTTCAACTTGCCGGTTTAGAAGTCCTTGAAAGCCAGCAGACTAGGTGTGATAATATCGCATCGATGTGCAAATGGCAAGCTGTCCACTAATGGTAATCGTTTAACGGTCTGAGTATTAACCATACTGAATGTCTACCGTATAAGTGTGACGACGCCACTATTACTGTGTGGAACATCAGCCTTCTGACATTTACGAAGCACACGATCTATGCAGCCAACCTAACTAAGCTGGTAATCGCCATTCAAACATTAACACCATCACTAAAAAAATTGTCGCCGTTTAATGCCAAATAATATACTGTTTATCTATTCTCGTGTGGGTGCAAGACCAATACCACATGGAACGGAGTGGCAATTACGCGATCTGATCAACGAATACATCGTAGTTTGTGTCCGTGAAACAGTCGTGGATATCACGGTGCCCTTTTCGAGAAAAACTTAACACGGTAAAATTAATCGACGTTATCAGTCGTCCGACACTTGTTGGCGCGACTATCTCATGAGAACTTGGAGAAAGCTTTTCGTATAAGTTACAGATTAACAACTTGAAGATTTTGCCGTTCGCTGAGGTGGGAAGTGTTAAAAAATGGAAGCCACCTATCCGTGTATAAAAAGATGTATACATCAGTACGAGTTTGTCCTGGTAGCTGATATGCGCTGATGTTTGTACGTGTGCGTACGTGTGTGCGGTTATCGATTTTTCACAACATCCATTACACTTCGTTGTATAAACCGCAGACTGCAGTATGTAGCTAACGAGATTCAGGAAGTTGTACCCGAGAGGTAAATTGCTTAAAAACCTGTTGTTTCAGAACCACAACCACACGAAATTCGTTTCATTTCTCATTTAAACTGCATATAACAAGTGGTGACGTTTACGTTGTATAATAATGGTTACGGTTCTTGCAGAATTTTTTGGACTTAAAATTCGAAGCTACCACTCGCAATCTTGGGTGGTATACGTTAGATTATCTTTACTGTAATAGAACCGGGATAAATGTAACCTTATTACCGAGATTCAACCTTACCTGATTTTGCGCACTAAAAACTGGACAAACCTCTCTAGCAGTCAATAACCTAGAGATTTTTTCACGTTTTGGCCTAAAATATCTGTCGCTGTTTTTCCAAATCTGGTATGTGGCATTTAAAGGGTGAATATTTCTGTATTTGTAAAGCAACTGCTAGGCTTTAAACGACGGTCAGTAGGGTAGATATAGGTTGTTTCATTGACAATGTGAGCTCTGATGTGTAATTCGTAAATAGAAGAATAAGCCAATTCGCCACGTTTTGATACGAAGTTTGTGCCAAAAGAATGGAACATTATACAGAAAACCGTACACAGCCGATTTGGTTATGAATGAATTTCAAAAGAGAAGCAAAATACTTAATTCGAACCCTATCGTTATTTTACAATTACGCGTTCACTTTAGTGAATAACAACAATGTTTTAATATATATATATTTAATATATATTTTAATATATATATCAAGAATTATGATCCACGAAGCAATCTTGTGAAAACCACCTTTATACGAAATATTGGCATTCTTGAATTCAGAGGCATACTTCCTTTCACACAAAGACAATCCACAACCACTTGTACAATTTGCTATCCCAATAAGAAGTATAGACGGATTAGCTTCCGTTCTCTAGATTAACTATTGTGATTGGGTTTCACATTGCACCTTTTCACAGTGGAATTGCTGAATATGTGGTGCAATTTGCGTTGAACAAACTTTCGGTGTGACCGGTTCCATTAAATGGTAACACGTTCGGTCAAGATTTGTTTTCACCAAAATGATATACTCGTCGTCAACACGACTGGCCGCGTGAAAGACAAAAACCCTTCGGCGCTTACAAGCGAGGTTTCAGAAGTACATGACTTGTTATTTATGAAGAAATAGCCATAGGTGGTTTGGTACGCCCGGGTACCTGCGTAAAATTACAAAACAAAGATGGCGCCAAACTGCAAATCGCTCGCACTAATGTAGATTGGGTTAATTGTTCAGAGAAACATTTAACCCATGATTAAAAACATTCTTCCGTAAACGCTCAACTAACGGCTACAAACCAATTTAAGATTAGTAGAAACACATAACCATCACTGTAACAAGAATGTATACCATTGGTGAGCACTACCAAAAGTAAAACTTAAATCTGGCACTTCCTGTTGGATTGGTCTGTTTGATTAATCTGCATAAATGTAAAACCAGCAAACGAAAACGATTTATACCCGACCTAGATCACGCAAATACTCTTTTTGAGAGGAATGAAAACAGTCTAAAAATGCCAGGTCAGCTGCCTACGGGAAGCGATATACAATAAAACAAGGTAGACGGCTGTTGTGGGAGAAGTAATTTTCATGTTAATGTCGGATGCATCATCTGGCCATTTGTACTCTGATCGACTGGTGCTGACCAGTTCAACTTTTCTAATGATATCGGAGTACATTTGTTCCATAGACTTTTGTGATAGGACTAGCATATCCCCTGTATATGCATAGTTATACTGAGTGATTCACGCCTCATACACTGTCACTCCAAATGTGCTCCCGCCACGTTTTTATGGATGACCATAGGACACCTGATGAAAAACGAGATCTTACGTTACCCTGGCTGAAGGTCATGCAGAAGCTGGCAAATTTGGAGCTTCAGTGCAAAGTGACTGTAACAAAAGCATAGAGTGCTGAGACAAGAGTTAAATCAGATGGGAAACCGTTCGTAAACAACGGGAGTCAGAGCAACCGCAGTAGGTAGAAAAATGACAAATTTGCACATTTGACACATCGACCTCCCTTTGTTTACTTGGCCGAAAAAAAATATACGCCACGAGAGTTGATATTTTGTGTTACACTTATCCACTGCTAACGTGACACCAGCAAATTTCACACAAACTACACATAGCAACAACACATTTTTGTCGTTAGCACGCAAACACTACAACCAATTCCATGTCAAAGAGGTTGATTGCTTAATCGGTCAGTTTTCTAAGGTAATGCAGTCCATAAGACATTGGCTGGTTTTATGTGCACAAGGAACGCCAGTACCATCTGTTATCTTGTCATAAAATTGATTGCCCTCTTAGCACGCCAGAAGCCAGGTTCCAAGTGACAAAATTAAATCCTTCTTTAAGGCCTCAGACAAACCGTTAGAATTTCCCAGCTTGTGAATGGTTCAGTCACATAGTGACCATATTAACAACATCGTAAAATAATGCCCAGATGTAATGTTACTTCGTTGAAGATTGAAATTTGTAGATCACCCAGTTGCTTGATTACGTTTGCTAGCCTTTTCTTTGTTATAAACTTGTTGCAGAACCACGTATTTTTACAAGTAATTGACTCTTTTATTCCTTAGATAGTGCACCATTGAAATCACCTAGTTTGTACCTTATACATACTTTAGGTCATCGGTTTTGTAGTTACAGGCACCCGAGTCTGGATGTCGAACAAACCACAGCTGTCAGCAGTTGCGTGGATCTCACTCTATATTTGTGGGACTTCGTCGGCCTATAACTGCACAATTTCCTTTCCGTAACGTACACAGTTTACAGATCTTTTGGATAAAGACGACCCTTTATTGTGGCATGCTTGACTGTAATTCATTGGTACTTGCGTATACGAAAAATAAAAACGGAATAACCCCAAAACACCCGTGTGACTGTTCGAAATAAGAAGAATTTGAAGTTCACATTTTCTGGAAATATATCGTTAGCTCACTACATTTTTAATGGTCAAATGGTGAATATTAATTAGAGCCTGAGGAAAACGCGACTACAGTTAAGCAACGAGAAATCAACCAAGTCGACCCTCTTTACTGGTGGGGTGATTTGGATAGTCTGAATAACTTTCGATCGACTACAGATGCGACGCGAGACAATCCAGATGAATACCGGTATGGGAAAAACTGTTAAAAACTGCCTCTGTGAATCACCAAGTATTTCAAATCTGCAAACTATTAGGATAACTTGGTTGGAAACATTCGAAAAAGACTCTCCTAACAGCAAAGAAAAACATGCTTTCGGCATTTGACCAGAACGGACATAACAAGTGATTACATTTCACGATCGATGCGCTGAGTATATTCTTAATCTTCACTAAAGATTATATCAAACAATTTCGTTAAACAATTTTGTTGACTATTTTGCGGAATATAGATGTTCAGAATTTCTGCCAGCTGTACTCATAATAGACAGTTTGACCTTGAGTTAACTCACCCTAGTAAAATGAGTGATCCTGCTGGACCCAAAATGATAAATACTGGTTTAAATGGAATCGAATGAGTATATGGACATACTGTCTAGTTTTTGGTAAACATAATGTCCACATAGTCAAGCCCTATCGAGTGGTGATTACTGATGTATCAGTTCCAGCATGTATGAGGTTACAGTCAGAACAGTTTTTTCCAGAACCCAGATGTGACCAATCAGGTGTTTGCAACAGGATACAAATTGTTTTTTATTTATAAGAGTGTGTGCCTCACTTACGGACAAATGAGAGCTATGGATATTTCCTAATTCAATTTACAAACCTATTTTAATTGTACTAAATCCCACAGCCTTCATCTCTGACGATGCGTCAAAATCAGCTAATGTAAAAATGATGCTTGAGTAGTAAACATCGCTTGAAGCTCCTCCTTGGCTAATGATCTAACGCGCTTGATCTATGAATGAGGAAAGCAGGGTTGCTAACTCAATTTTCCGCTCCAACAGCCACTTCAACTGTAATATCCTAAAGACTGTCGGCCCGACTATGAAGAATTCGTTGTACGGCAATAATAACACGTCCAAAATTGACAACCTCTTTTTCACTTTAATTCTTTTGTTCTTGTCTCAGATTGAGTGCACTCTGCAGGCCACTGTTGATGGCAAGAAAACTAAGAAGAAATGTGCAGAGACTCAGTGCTCCTCGAAGATCGAGATGATACTATGTGATGGTGTGACGCGCAACCGAAACCAGCGAGCGCGTACGGATTGAATTTGAGTTGTGTAACGGGGCGTGCTGTTGTGTTGTCGGTGCCGTTTTAGTTTGCGTTTGTGTAAGTCGTGTGCATGGCTTACTGGGCCTTCGGCTCATGTTTGTTCGTGTTGTTTCTCTTTTCAGGACTGCTGTTCGAACCCCTTCTTCGGAAGAACGCTGGTCCCGGATGCCTCCATATTGCTCCAGATTCGAGCCGCAACTGCTACAGACAGTCAGATCGGAAGCGGTTGATCTGTATTTTACAATGACAAACAAATTGGCTTAATTCATGTGCTCAGTAATCAGAATTAACTGACAGCACACGATCATTTTCACGATTTTGTCTTAATTTTCGGTTGTATGAAACCGAATGTGCGATATGCGGTCTTTCATCAACAGACCTGACGAGTGGCAGCAAAGGATCGAGTGCTTTTAACGGATTGCATGAATTAGCCGCGTAAAATTTTAACTCTTTACCAAAACTAGCACATCTCTTGAAACGGATAACCAAATTCTCGTTCACACTTTTGTAACCTGACATGCCGTGTATTGTTTATAAACATGAATTTCGTTTTTTGGTAGACCGTATGTTCATGTAAGTTATCACACGTCTTTTTACTAACGCCACACGTAAAGTCCTATGAAAGTAAACGTTCAACGTGACTGTAGCTTTTGAACTTACTTGTTATTCTAGACCGTTGTCGTAGCACTTTACCATGCATCAGATTGTATTGTGTTAACTATTAACATTAAAAATGTGATTTCCACTGAGTTAGAATACAACTTTTGCATCACTCATAAGCGATTGCACTTTTCGAATTCCCACAGACTCTTCCGTTTGTTCCACTCGACTCGTGATTCGCTTTCACTAGAACTTGTTGTTTATCTGTATAATTAAGGCTATTGTAACTATAACAATCGTGATGTTCGTATACATAATTACCGGCGTTTCTTCAGTGGACAGTTTACTGCCATCTCAGGTCGCTGAATAGTGATAGAGCAAACTGTCGGAGAGCTGATGTTTCAAGTCAGAGAGTTGCCTTCTTCAAACACTGCTTAACTTAAAACACTACAATGTGAAAAATACGTGTTGTGGTCAATGAAATGCCCAGGAGTGAGATTTCTTGTCCAGCGTGACAATATGGAATGATCAGTGTGGTGGACATACGTGTGTCGTCTGTAAGCAAAGACTGTCCGATGAAAAAGCAGCTTTGGCATGTCATTCGACGGTACACTAGAATTCAGAAACTTCAGTTTTACGCGGAGCAGAATTGCATGACAGCTAAGTCGGTGTGAGTAACGGTCGTCATCTGCATAAACTATGTTCTCCAATTGGAAAAGTTGAACAATATACACTTTTGTATTGGATTAGTAGACTGAACCAACAACTATTATGAGATATAATGAGTCTGAAGGTTTTGTGGATAGAAATCTGCTACTGTGTGAGAAATATTTAATGTAAAGTAGTGGGTGGTAATGACAGTTAAGTTTCATGATGAATCGTACACCGCTTTCTTGGTATCTAAAAGCTTCACTTGTGGGTAAACATGGTTAGATGGTTTTAATATCAACTATGACGTTGAATTTATTATTGCAGTTCATGCTATTCATGTTTGCTTCAAAATCTTATCTCCCACACTGCAGCAGGAAAACAGATGAATTTCTGCTAAGTTGCCACCGGATGTAAGTCGTCCTTTTGTGGCCGTCGATTTGCATGACAAATTAGCTAAAAGCCCCCAACCTTGACTTAGAAGAAAACGTCATCATCTGCACACTTTTATCGTGTTTCTAGTAAGGTTCATGCCGCAGTAAACAGTGTGACTTAGATAGAAAAGGATGCAGTGCACATTTTGGAACAGCTAAGACACGTCGACATAACACAGCCTAATGAAACTTGATCAATACAGAAGCGTAATCTTTGTTCTTATTCTTACCAGACCTAACAACTCGAAATAGTATGACCGCATGGTTTCTGCTAAACATTGTTTAGTTCAATCACTTTTTTGTTCTGTGAATGCAGCCTATCAACATCTATCGATCTCATGAAACCACCATTGTTTACATTAACTGTTCGTGAATGGAGTATGCTTTTATTCTAGTCCTTTCGAAGAAAAACAATCAGCCGCCATTTTTGATTCCCAACCGTCAACGGCACACCTTTATGCAACCCACTTCTAACATTTCGCCTGTGCGTAGGAAAGCAAGTTATCGCGTGATGCCTCTCAAGGTCATCTCTGTCGCTACTTTTCGATCCGCGTATCATGACGGCGGATTTACCCGAGAACCAATCGAAACTCGGTGGGACGATCAGAATGTTTGAGTGTGGGAAAGACAGATGTGTCCAGAAGACATTCGGGTTTTATTTCAGGCAATCTCGATATGAAGGCGAAATGCGTGCATAGTGTTCAAATTTTATCCGGATGTTGGAATGAAAACCATTATTGAAGGTTATATAAATGATGCAAGCTACCACATTATGTATGAAAAAGTGCGAATGCACCCGTTACGATTCAAATTCACTTTATACACAAACTTCAAGTGTAACAGGAAAGCATCACGTAGGTGTAATGAAAAGTGTGTAAATCGATCAGGAACAAGAAAGATGTCCACCATGAGACCAGTGATGAATAAAGACTAGCAGCTAACAGACTTTTGCAAGTGTTACACCGGCTCTCCATGACTGATCGACAAAGCTTAACAATATGTAAAAATGTGCCGACTACGATTATTCATTAAACCGTTAACAGAGGTGTTATATTTACTTCACTACTGGTGATAAAAATGTGCTTTGCGGGTAGCCGTTTTGTCCCTATTCAGTATCCCTCACTTAAGTGTACATCACTTCAGAGTTTAGGAACATCTTCGATCACGACTGTCATCTTGAGTAGGCCCAACATCAGCAATCCACCCATAACTAGTTTCTTCAATTACGATCCAGTTCCCTGTGAAGTGATTAATAATAACGCTATAGTGATAAAAGATTTCTAACTTGTTCCGATATTTTCACCTCAAACAAACTCTACGATGAATATAAATTTTTACAAATTCAAAACAACAAGGTTTACACAGAAATAGATCAATTTAGAGTGCAACTTGATAGACTAGTTTACAACTGTTTACATAGGAGATTAATAGGCAGTGTTGATTCTTCAACCACAAGACTTGGTCTGCCTTCCAAATCAACTAGTTCAGAAGTAGTAACTTCAAACAAGTATATTGACATGCACGTTAACAAAATTCTCATATCTGTTCCGGAAAAAAACAATTGTCTTTCAATCTGAACCACTAATCTCACTGGGTGTCATTTCGAACTTCTTTGTTCGACATGCTGTGTCTCATCGCATCAACAAGTTGCACCACTCGGATTTGTGTGTTCAAAAGCAATTAGTTCATACGTTGAGATTATTATGGTAAAGCACACACACTTAACCCAATCTACTATCTGATCGTTTCTTTTCTATCTAACCAAACTAGCATGAGATTACAGTTAGTCAGCTACCGAGTTCCATCGCAGTCAGTGAACAGTTTCACTCAATTAGAAAGAGTCAAAATTCACTTTCCGGTGCGATAGTTCAACGAGGGATATTCAAAAGAAAATGAGGCTTAGTTTGTCGGCCGATCGTGAGATGTGGTTAACGAAAAAGCCAAAGAAACGGAACAAGATTTTAACTTGAGGCACACAAGGGGATTTTTCAGTCCGTTTGTCAATGAAGCCACGTAACACAACCGTAATAAGTCTGAAAAATTAGGTGGCTGAACAAAAAAGCTTGTCAGTCAGCTTATTTGACCTAAGTTTTATACTGGATTATTGTGCGCATCCATATTGCAATGTCCTTGCTGGTAAGTGTAGAATGATCAATGAAAACTGAGATCCAACTTCGCATTTCTGTTCGCAGATGTGATATGGTGAGTGACACGGTTGACCCCGTGCTACCACTTTACAAAAAATTGGGAAACTGTTAGTGTGCTTTGGCCCGGTTGTTTTAACTAATTTGAACGACAGAAAGTATTCCCTTCTGGCGAGACCGCGCAATAACAGTCCCCCCATTAAAAAGTAGTCAGCAACCCCTGCTAAAACTGTGCGATATCAGCCTGGCCCCAGTCATAATTAAGAATTTGGCGTCTGTTAAACTTCCCAGACTAGCTGCCACCCGAAAGGTGGTCATTTGGGAAGAACACACAATGTTCCGGCCTAGATGCGGATATTTTGATCAAATCTGAAATGCTCGCCAACTACTGAGACAAATCCTTGTGTATCAACGGACAGAAAATGTCATAGTTTTAGTCAACTGGACGCTTGGAACGTAATGGTGTACACTGTAAAAGTAAATTAAATGCTGGATTGTGCTGATAGGATACTAGGAATTAAGGACTTCGAATAGCCCTATGAATCGTACTTGAATTGAAACCTTCCACGCAAGTAATAAGGAGAAGACCTGGTACTAGCGGCAGTAAGCAGTTGTTATTCATGAATTGGGACGCCGATTTTACGGATGTACAACAGTATTAAAGAGATCACAGCTTGTCATTGACTGATCTTATTAGCACATGCAAAATCATAAACTGTCTGTTTATTGGTGGAATACAGAACAGATGAATTGGCGAATGACGTGAGGCACAACATTGAGACCGCTCGTCCAATCCCGATGTTGTATCTTTAACGCGATATTTTGATTGGCAGTTCGTCAGATCTTCTGTTTTATCGGGGTTTGGATATTTGGTGAATCGAGATTTCTACTGCAGCTGACCAGGTATGTGGGCATACTGACGGAACCTGATTCCTATTCACTTCAATCAAGGGGTGGTTTCTGCATCAGCATCGGATTGTATCAAGGGTGTCGGCTTTCATCATTTTGTTTAACTTTCACATATTTGAAACGGTGAAAAACCTTCTACAGCATTTAAAGATATTGCAGTAGATTCCATATAAACTGAAGAGTTGACAAGTCTTGATCTTGCTGGGTGATCAATTTCAGGTAGTGCATAAAATACCATAAACTAATCCGAGTTCTAATAACTATATATCGTGATGCGCATGCAGCCTCAAAATGTAAAGTGTTTCTGCAACGTTTGTGTGATTACGTGGATTTAATGTTGTATACTAAGTTAAAGGGAAGCGACAGAAGTCTAACGACCGAAACAAAAGCTTTTGCCCCCAAGACCAGTGCAGTATTCACCAATCTAGAACAGCTACGACGATACAGAGGTCTCTCGTTGAAAGTTAAAAGGTGCGCATATAAGGCGACCGTGTAATAGGTGTTACCGTACGGTTGGGAAACCCATATGTTGAAGATAGAAAACATGAACCATCTTCAGGTTCCAATTACTCCCATCGGGTAGCACCAACGGGTGGGCAATAAAAAGGTTGGTGAGCAGGTATATTTTTAGGGAATGGCAATTAGCTTCTTTTGTTTCTTTCCTTCAGTATGCAAAGAATTGCGTGTTAGAGCAATGTACTGAAGATTTTGCGGCCAACTGACTTAGGATGCACAATGGTAGAACAGTGACCTGGTATAGAGAAATGAAGTCGTTCGCCGGTCACTGCATTCCGCATTCCTCTCCTTGGATGAGACTCTCGCAACTGAGAGACTCGGTGGCAGGAGACGTTAGGTGAGATAACACCTAGTTGGCTGCGGTGGGGTGAGTGTTTTCGCTGTTTCGTCTGAAGTTTCTGCGAAGTTAGTGTTATTATCGACCTGGGATAGTTAAAACCGTAAGCAACTATCTTGCTGATAACATCCCACTTTTGCCTATAGCCCGGATTTTTTAAGGTGCTGTATATTTGAGTGCAAATAAAACAGCTTTTCCTAGCTTTTACCTTTCCCGTCATAGTTCCACTTTTAGCTGCCTGCTGCTCCCTTCTACCTGGCTATATCACAGCTAATTATCAGCGCGAACCACTGGGGTATTGCTTTCCTGTTCGTTGCAGATGCAGTTGCGAATGATAATGAATTTCTGCATTATCTTTATCCGTATTCTTCAGAGGAACCAGACAACTTTGACGCGCATTCGTCTGGAGATAGTTTTGTAATCTTCCCAGTTGGTATGGTATTCAAATTACTGCTACTCACTTAAAACCACAAGCACTCACGGTAACCATGTCAACACCGAGGATTGTAAGAGAATAAGTATGAAACAATCCGTCTACAACCGCAAGTCAGTCATCCACTGAGGTGATCAGCAGTCACCGGGCAAATGTTCAGCAATACGTAACATAATAACACACGTAAACTCAAGCGGATCGATCGGTGGAACACGTGGCAGTCCGCAATTTGTAGCACGTATATATCCACTGCTATCTTTTTGACATTCATGGGATTTTCACCGACTGGCAATGACAAAGTACACATTAGAATACCCACCACATACCTCTTCTAAAACCCTAAGGAAGCTACTGGTGGTATCTGACCATAATGTTTTCATCTATTCACTAAACCGTTTTTCAATTTCTGTCGTGAACATTTCATCGATTTAGCATGGCACATCTGTGTGAATGTTCCCACAATTTCAAGAAAATTAATGAATGATATGACTTGTGGACAACATAGAAGTCCGCTTGCGACCGGATGGTTATAGACAGTATGGTAAGTCATACGGATAAGGCAAATCTACTGATGCGGTGCTAATTCACTTCAGCGTGGTCTTAATCAATCTAACAATAGTTCCCCAAAGCATATCGTTTATGAAGACAGGGTTCATGCAATAGGCACAAATGAATACTCCAGCGATTGTTGATCTTGAAGGCGTTAGTGGGTTTCAATTTTGATTTTAAAAACCCTAGTGCAGCCACAAATACAATATCTATCCGGTCAGTTGTTCAATTCCGAACCATAATCGTAAAGCCATGGAATGTAGATTACAAACCCATGAAGTCCATGTTTTGATGCCGTAATTTTAATTTGCAACATAGTCTGACACAATATTAGTTTCCACCAGAAATCAAGGAGTAATTCATTATAGACATTTATGTCCATCTTATTTTCCTGCACATATCCCTGATTAAAATTACATAGGGAAAGATAAAATCCGCCTTTCGCATCCTCAAATGTTTGACGATCATCAGTGTTTATGAAACCATTCACTGGAAAAACTAGAAACTTATGTAGCAGACGAATCATAACAGGTGCGGTTAATATGTCTTTCTGCAACGTACGGTGAAAATCCATGTTCTAGCTTAGATGAGAGCAGAAGGAAATCATTACCCTACCTCGCCTGAAATAGGACTAACTACCCAATCGAATATTGATCAGTTGGATAATGGCCAAGATAGCCACTGAGAGAAAATACATTTTTTACACGGTGGTCTCAGTTTTTTACAAGTTGGTAGTTTCCACAATATTCTGCTCCTTGGTGACAAAAACCCTTAAACTTGAGACAAACTTTTAAGACCTCAAAACCCGACTGATTATCTGTAAACTGTCGACTGCGAAAGGTAGTTTCACTGCTGATGAAGTGTTTACATGTTAACTCTGATATTTCAGAAAGATTACTGATGAGTAGTCGGGGATTTGGTTTATTTTCAAGTTGACCATCACTCACATTTGATCGCAGTGTTCGCATTCACATAGACTATCCAGCCAGCCTCTTTCGAAAGAGTTTAATCTTATTTACGTCCTGTAAACTAACTTCAGACGTTTCAACCAACACGTTCAAAAAGTGATCAGCCGACTTCAGTTGGTCACATTACACACCACGTGATGACAATCTGCGAAACTACTTCTAACTTTTCTAACTTATCATATTGGTTATTGCTCTACCATCCCAAGCTGAACACTGCCATTGGCCTAGTCGATTTGGTGTAAATGCAAGGTCGTTGTTAGTTGGATCATGTGATCCGTACGCCGATGGAACGCCTGCTGAAATACGCATTGTTCATTGTGACTGCTAACGGTTGGAAAAACCGCAAGAGGGCCAGACAATTACGTGGCCACTGGTTACGAAAGTCGTAAACGCCCTGCTGAGCAACTTGGGAGGTATCCTATGCCCAGTTCGAGATTTCGCAGCCATCCACATCACTCCTTGGAAATCGTCTGTGACATGGCAACATGTCATAGCCACTGACGAGCCTGAACCCACAAAATTGCTGACCGTTCTTTTCCATGAAACCCAAGTTTTCCCTTCTTCTTCCATCCCTGTCTAATACTATGGTATTTTGTGGACTGTTGTCAAGGCCAACAGCAGCTAGAGTCACAGTGTCCACAGGGAAACCTGAAAGTTGAAAATGATGGCGATGAAACTTTCACAATAATTTGGTTCTCACGTAGCAACTGCAACCTGATTGTTCGATAACAATTTCACGTGTCCAATTCATTGTTTTTTTAAGTAGGCCGCATGAAACCACACTTTTTTTTATCACTATGATGTACACGCGGTTATTTGCAATATGTTCGAGTCGTCGGTCACCTAGTAATTTGTTGCACACCGATTAGCCGCAGTGATTGTTGGGAATAGGACGTTGTTTTGAAGTCTGCTCCGTTTTGGAAAAAATTTAGATAATCAAATATCCGGTTCATTGCAGAAAGACACCATATAAGTAAAGATACGGTATTTCTAACCGTTGTTATCCAATGATGCCAAACGAATGTACCCAGATTTCATCCTCAAAATGAATCAAATAGTTATCCGTTGAATGTCTGAAATTACTCGACAGTGAATCAGTATAGAACGTGTATTCCAGCAGAACCTGATTGTACATGGCTAAAAAGTCTGCTGTTTTATGCAATACAAACAAGCTTAAAACTGGGGGTTCTGAAAATTTCCTCACTGGTGAACATCGGTCTAACGGGAAGGATGTAACAATCAAACAGCTCTGGCCACGAGGATAGCAGTGGACGTGGTGTGAACAACTCCTAGTCAAAAACAATGTGTAGTGAGGACAGACGGTCGCACCATACTGCTTACACCACTGTTCACTAGCAGCATTGATCGAAATGATCGCGAGATAAATACGGGAGAGATACGGGAAGGATCATTAGTGGGCAGCATCATGTACAGTGGTGTCCAAAGTGACTGGAACATTCTCGGGCGAATGTGGCGTGCAAATGAGTGTTTCTGTTCGTAGTCCCGTTGAGATGCATAAGTCGTGTGTTGGTTTCCCCAAATGAACTCCTGTGCCACCCGCCTTCTGGGTTCACAACAAATGTTGCGCTGTAATTGCGATCGGAAAATTCAAACGGGTGACCGAAGTTAGGTGTGTAAAGACTGGACATTAATTGTCATGGTCTACTGAGAAACTCCTCTTAGTGATAGAACGAAACACGATGTGCATGGTCAAGTGCTGAAATCGCAATTAACTGGTAAATAATGTTTTTTGGTGGTTGAAATCGCATATGTTAGAAGAAGTTGGACATATAGTAAGCGGCCTCAGCTTGTAATCAAACGATGCCTGTGGTTTTTTGATGCTAACTTAATTTGTAGAACAGCAATAGCTGACGGAAACAGCAACCTGGCAATCTATATTGGATTGATCCAAGCTGTCATAAAGTCGACTGTTATGGGCTGTTTGTCTGTAGTCCTTAGGAACGGAACAGATAAGTGAGGATTTCTTCGATAAAAACAATCCAACTCACCAGGCTCACACATCAAGTAAATCTCCACAGTCCAGTTGTGTAATTATACTTTGCAACCACGTTATTGATATGGAGCAAGATGTTATAAAATTTCAACATAAACGACGCTGAACTTTGCAAATAATTATGTCATCATTGTTTGAAAACCCACAATTTCATTACACAAGATGCCATTATACGACAGATATCCTTCATCACTATGCTTCATACAGGCTCGTCAAGATGATTTCAATGTTCTGAAGCTACTAAATCTTTTCGCTTAAATTCCCGAACGTTTTACTCATCAACAACAAAATAATAATTTGCCAGCTGTATTATTAATTACCACTATCAACATTACTTTAGTTCGTTTTATCACACAGTCGGTTTAAATGCGACTGGACAGCCGTAACCGTTGCTTAGAATAACAATGTGTGCAACCAGGAAAACAACAAAACTCCGTCAAATGGTGATGTCATGCGAACAGATGTCTAAACACTATTGAAGGCGTTCCGTTTTGTCACTGTTCGAAAGACGCTCGGATAGCTTGATAGGTATATCTGCATACGTCGAGCAGCATCTCAGTTCGTAACCTACTACAACAAATTGATAAACAACTAGTTTTTGGTGCAGGAAAAATAGCAGCGGATTTAGAATTGCGGTGTAGTAAGCTCTTGGTGAATTTAGCATGTTTTCGGCATTTGAAACACCAGTGATCGTCAGCGTAGATCGGTAACAATGCCTGATTTTCACATCTTTTCATCATCGTGCATCTCCAAATAAGGGTTTGGATTTCAGTTTAATCAGAACATTTTCCGTTCTGGAAAGTAATGATGAAAAATTATGAAAACTTGCAACTGGTGAACATACACGGCTAAATCGGGGACCAATACAACCCTGAAAAACAAGTGACATCAAACTGATTGTTATCGAACATAAAGTCATTCAAACCCACATCTGATCATTAAGTGATCATCACCAAATGTGAGAAAGCATGAGAAGACAGTGATTCTTGTTCAGTTTTGTTCATCCGCATCTGTACAGACTCAACCGATTATCAGCTCAATCGTCAGGGTTATGCTTTAACAGCTTGTTACAACAGCATCCTGAAGATGTTGTCTACGTACACCTGGTTAGTAATCAACCACTTCTGAATAGGACTATTGCGGCAAACATGAAACTGAATTCAATCATCCGGTCGTTTCACAATAGGGTTACAAGAAATGTATACTGGGTGCAGATTTAGAGCTCGCGACGAAGTGATATGTGATATTGCATGACACTCACTGGCACCTTATCGACTAGGGTTCAAAACTGTCGGCAGCAGCAGCACACCACCCATACCGTCCGTTGAGAGCAGTAAGCCAGTAAAATGCACACAACAATCATGTGTTCAAACCTCAACTAGCACATACGAGAACAAGCCACGTGTTGACCTCCGATGACCTGCATACATATTCTGCTGATGTAATTGACACACTCCCATTGAGAGTCTGATGGCAACTGTCTATCATATGGGTCGGTGAATGCGGATCAACAACTCCATGTGAACAGCGCCTGATTGCAGCAAAACAAAACAAAACATTCAGAACCTTTTAAATCGTTTGATTTGAGCTTGTTGTAGCCAAATTATTAGTACGTTACCCGAATGATAACATCATTTGTAAATCACTTCTACCTCGAGATATACGACAATAGTTTACTGCTGTTTGGAAGGCGACAAAGCCACGTGGCTTAATCACATCATACAAACTGGTTACCTTCCATTTCGGTTGTGTTTGCAATGTCTCATGTTATGATATCAAAATTGAGAAAGTATGAAAGTCACATCTCGCATGTTTGACCAACATTATACTCGCACACGTGCCTGTATGTTGTCACGCAACTGACTAGCCAACTAAAAAGTTCATCTAACTGGCTACATTGTTACATCAGTCTAAGTTTTACGATTTTAACTAATTCTGCGTGGTTTAGAAAGTGGATGCTTAACTGTTCGAATCAAGTTCTTTTTGGTTGTGTTGTTTGCTAGTAGGACTCCGTCAATTTACTGGACATTTAAAAAAGAACCTACCACTGCAAAACAAGCATCCAGAACAGACCAGAACTGCGAATTCAACCAAGTATTATATGAATTGCTACCCCGTAGGACTTTATAATGACTCAGGAATATATCTAACGACGTTCAAACAGCTGTCGAAACGACAGCTGAGAGCTTCGGTGAAATAAACCGCTGTTATGTGGGTCTCGGGGTTAATGATTGTAGCGTCTCCTGTTATGACGCCGTTTTCCATTAGTCGAGGCGGTGAAGAAATCTCTGTAGCAAAAATGTTACTTCGTACAACCCAAGTCACCCTGCAGTCTTTGACACAAAGCCACAAAGCCTGAGTCCGGTGACCACTTTGTTAACCGCTAGTCTGTATCTACGATATCAGCATCCACAACTTGCTCAAGCAGCAATTTAACACAGATCTGTACAATGCCTGATATATGTTTGGTTATGTGGGATGAAGCTCTGTCATCTCAAGAGTTTCCAATGCTTTCCTCCGTTGTGGAACTTTCTTATCTTCCCAAAATAAAATCATCCGGTTGAAAATGTGTAGACTGACATCCCATTTTGGCGGGACTATCTAATACTGAATGAGGGGTCATCGGTTGAAATGTTTGGCTTGAATGGGGCTGATGGAAATCACCAACGTTGAAAAAGCTGTAGGTCAATTCCTTAGAAGGTCACTACAGACTATTTTGCTATGTGCACATATGCTTATTCTCCGTACAACCTAAGGCTTACAGATGTTCACAAGTGTGTGCGGTAAAGAGTTTATCTTAATTTGTTGATGAGTATCACCATATTCAGTCTGTAGTATAGAGAAATCATCAGTGTTCCACATTTTCAAGAGGTCCATACCGAAGGAAGTTGGCAGAAAGGCTCGATAACTCCTTAGATTACACCCGAACTAACAGAGATTGAAGTTTGGATCTCTTGGAAATGTCTATTTAATTTGTTGAAAAAGAATACTGATACACTCCGGTATTTCATGCACCGGTCCTCCTCTTCTGGTGACTTGCATGAAATCAACCAGTTCACCTCGTTAGTACACGAAAAATAATGTGTTATCTATCCAATCAACATGTTTTGACCGCTTAGCAAAATGTGTGTTCAAATATTTGAGAAGCTAGTCTGAAACATAATGGCAATTCGCCCGTATGTCCTAAAGTCATCAGCGATGAAATTGATTTTCTTATGTTGCAACCCCCTCCCACCCCGCTGACACCAGGTTGTTGGAATGGGGTAATAACATCTGAGGGACTGATCATGTACCAAACGTTCAGAGGAATTGGGAAACACTCACTGCTAGAAAACGATGAAGACTCATAAACTATACACAACAACCTATCTGCAGCATTGCGATATCAAATCGGACGTAACATAGGCGAACTCTCTGAAAATGACCGCCCAGATCGATCTACAATGTACAGTTGCTAGCTGCATGAACTGAAGTATTACGTAAACCTTGTGAACCGTTCCATTTGCATTTTAATAAGCACGGTGAAAAAGTTCACTAATAGAAACGTGTGAATTTATAATGGGTTGTACGATTCCACTGGATGAATTAAATAAAATGGGTTTTCGTCAGGCTTTTAGCTTTCTGTCGGTGTACAAAAGTCAGACAGAAAAGTAGTCTTCTTCCACAGTTATGAAGTGACATTTTTGAAAACGAATACTCTAGCATTAATGAGGGATGCAAAATTGAACACTGTATCGTATGACTCAGTGAGTCCTTTACCTTAAACTGTGAACGAGTGAATCGCTGTACGCAAACGCTCAACCACACTTGCGCTTGAATAACGCATAAAACAATGAAGCAATCGTCAGGACCTTTGCCTCCAAATCTTCTCCCAGGTGAAAATGCAGGTGTTGACAATGATCTACTCTGCTGAAGAGCTCGACTATAATGTTTCCTTTAAAAAGGGGATGGTTAAAAGTCTAATGTGAAGCAAACGCTGTTTTCGTTGTGAGTGATGCTCAATTAGTAGTAACCGAAATCTTACTTTTAATAGATAGATTATTGGTTACGATGCAGTTATTTGTTTGGAAAATATGAAGGGTATGGCATTAAAAAATGACGTCTGATGCACGAGTTCATGGGAGAAATTTGTGAAGTAACCTTCCCCATTTGAGTGGGTGTCATTGGACCAGAAGAAACACCGTATCAGTTCATCAAACAAGGGGCATTCAGAGGTTGTTGAGTGTAAACTTATCATGCATTTCCTTTCCGGGTTATCGTCATTTCTGGAACTTTCCTGTTCACCCTCATACAAAGCTGGATGTATAGTAAAAAATCAGTACACATGCTACCTGATCACATCAAATTCACCGTTGTATTTTTTAAAGTCCTTTTGGTACGCTTTTCGTTTTATGTTTGGTATAATGCAAAGTGTTGAGTTTGTTGAAGGATGCTTGAGTTGGTTGTGGACAGCCCACCCTAAATTTGCGCTTACTTGTCTTTGCTGTGCACACTTAATAAATACGATGAACTGCACAAAAATGACTGGCTTCTTCATTCTTTTTATCTGTTGTTGCTTACTTATCGAAACCGATTCTCTTGGTATTGTTTGGTAAGCTCTCATCTTCAACTGCACTCGATTGTTTTAATGAACCAGTTTCCCGTTGAGTGACGCCAAGTTGTGCGCCCGTTTCCGGCTGCATCACTTTGAACGCTTTTCTGTTGGATAATTTGTACATCCAGTTGATTCACACACAAGATGAGAAAACACATTCATTGTAATTTTGTTAACAGTACCGCATGAATTACAAACCTGTTCGGAGTTTATCCTGGTGTTTTCTCGACGTTGAAGATCATCCCAATAGTTCGACCATCTGAATAAGCGTTATTGGGATTGTGGATTACACGTTACTGAGTGAATTAACTCACATCAACAGAAGCGATTTGAAAGCAATTGAATTATTAGTTTTTAAGCCGTTTGCCAAATTCGGATCTTTTGAAATATTTAATCGTTTGCAATCATTGATTGCATAATGGGCGGTCGATAAAAGTCCAGGAGGACCCAAACTGGAGAAAGTGTTGTACCCGAAGAAGTTACGAATGTCAACATGGCCGACCGATGACGTTGTAGTCTAAGAGGGTCATCCACGCCCAGAGATTCTTCGACTGGGTCTTCATCTGTCTAAAATACGGCTGCTGGTATAACGTGTGTTGCTGGTCTATGTTACCTTCCCAACTCAACCTCTGGATTAGTAAGCGGTCAGTGACCCCGTGATGCTCATGATATTTCAAATCCTTTTGTATAATTCTTATATTTCTAATGGTCTGTCTAGGACTGGCCATATTTCTGCTGTCTTTCATGCTCACGGAAGCTGTACAGAAATCTGACCCAGCAGTGGGGCGGTCGGAGGAGATAGAAGTTTACGGAATTTGTTCCATCAGAATCTTCAACACTATCAGTCCTCGAGGCATATCTGAGGCAAGAAAAACAGTTGCTTGCATAACAGGAGCGTAAGGTTAGCAAAAAGGGCCTTAACCACAGCAGGGAATAGCTGGTGTCTACAAACACCCGAAAGAGAAGTTGTTCCAGCAGTTGTTCCAACCGTAGGAACGCCGCGAGGTGGGGACATCTTAACCAACACCCCAGTTTGACAGGGTGAGCAAAGAGTCACTCAAGTCACTAATTCTGGGTGTGATTCTGCGGGAAAGTGAGTTCCAACCAGCTCTTTGGGTTTTCTGGAAATTTAGAAAATAATGTGGTAAACTGACTGAATAATGATAAAAACAGCCTTCGTGTTGGTTTTGTTATTGACGTGTTGGACTGAAGGGATCCACAGATTACTATTAGTAGGCTTGACAGAATAAGAAATAGCGTTATAGATAAGCACCACTCGGTTCGGTCGCCCATACTAGATATTTCAGTGTGTAATTTATGGACTGTTTGTTAGTCCTAAGCTAGGCACTTTTGAATTGGATGACCTCAAGCGCTCAGCCAAAAAACACGACCATGCCATATCAAACTGCTCCAAGTTGAACGGATCAATTACTTCGATCCGGTTGGTCGCACGATTGTTCACCAGTTTACAAAAAAGTTGGGCTGATATAGGTAATAACATATTGACCTCTCGAAGGCAGTCCACCTTCACCGACTTATTTGCCTACTTTGAGGAAGAATATATGTAGCCAGTGGTAAATAGGGCTAACTAGTTTGGTCCTCTGATTTCAAGTCCATTACTCCTAGTACTTTGGATGCGACTGGCATCAGAAGGTTCACATGCTATGCTATCGTGAGGGTCATAGGCTCGAATAACCAGCCTGTCCGTTGCCTCCTGCGCAGAGGTGACCACGAGCTTATAGACTGTATGCACTTTGTTGCTCAACCGTTAAAACGACGCCGGAACACAGTCAGACTCAACAAACGGTGCTATACTTAGTTGAAGACCGACCACATGGTCATACCATATACAGCCTATGTCAAGTGACTGTCTGGTTGTGGTGGGCATCACCATAATCTGATGCAAGATGATGTGTCACCATGGAGGTCCCAAGACAAATGAAGGGGCTGCACCATGCGGTGCAACTTCTAATAGTCCAAAGGGTGTTCTTGTGATTTTTTTACCTGTTCGGTTGGTGAGCCAGACGTGCCCCATGCTAAAGTAGGTCTTTGTTGATGATGGTTCGGATGCCACCTTAGTACAGGAGAGAGTGGCTTACAAGCTCGGTGTCACCGAGTAGCATCTGATATTCGATCTCTGAACCAGGCCAACACCATTTCTGTAGAGTCAGCTTGCAATGCTAATCACTTATCGGTTGCACAGATCAACAGGGCATCTCCGAAAGAGTCGCAATAGTAAACTCATCTAGCAGGAAATGACTTCGGTGATATCTTAGACAACACCATAGAGGTTACTGTTGGGTGTGATATCCTTGGGACTCAATGTGTACTACCAAAAAGAATAAGAACCAGAAGGGAACCGTGCGCTGTTAGAACAATCTGCGGGTGGAGTCTAGAGGTGCAATTCTTGCTACACCTGAAATGCCAAAGTGGGTATTCGGCTGGTGTGTTTGGATGGCGAAATTCAAGGATGGTTCGAGTCGGGGTTCCTTGAGCGGAGCATCTCGGCAAAAGGGGCTCTGTCAATCAAGGATGACGAAACTCTAGTCAAAGCGAAAGTTATTCTATCCCTTTCGGCTGGTCATTAGGAAACAAGTTCGTCACTGAGGACAGAACTAAACTAACAACCTGACAATCCTGCGATGTGTGAGCGGCATCTGCACTCACTTAAGTGAAGGCTACATAGAGATACCGCATTATAATCGAAGTGTGCATTCGTTATATTAAGTTACATCTGCAAAGCCTATATAAGAAGGGGCATGCTCTAAAGTGTTAACTGTTCCAGCTGGTGGTACCTGCCATATCTTCCAGTACTTAACCAGAGTAAGCCGTATAAGTTGCGGATAGTGTTCGAATGTGCTGCCGCACATCAAGAAGTATCTATTAGCTACGCACTACTGCAAAGACTGGTCTGACCAATATCATTACATACACTTGATAGAGTAGCCATCAAGATAGCTATCGAGGAAGTGTCTTCTCAGGTTCGTAGGGCCGTAGAGTGACAAGTAGGCGTTAAGTTTCCTGAGATGAAACCTGTTATCTTTTGACGCATCACGTGAAGCATATGAGTTGGACGTCCATCATTTTAGTGTTACTCCTTCACTGTTTTGTATAAACATTGCGCCTCAGCAACCACCTGCTTATAATGGACGAGAATTAATGGCCTCAATAGTATCAGCTGCGAAGAAGAATTTTTATATGGGCGACCACTTTTTATCAGTCGGAAGCGCTTGAAGAAGCTATATTCGTTACAGGAGAGCCTCACCCCCGTTACATAAGGCTGAGTTTCGCCTCAAGAAATAGAAATCTAATAGCGTCGAAACTGTTGAACATACACTGTTGAACGATAGACTGTACAAAATGGTTAATTTAGGCCTACAGGGTGTGGATTATCAAGGAGAATTGGGCGTGACTTGGGAAGTGCAAGATTACTGTTTCCAGCAGTGGTCTCTAACAAAATGAGGAGCTTATTGGATGACTAGTTCGGGGCTACGGTGGAAAACATCCAGCTCACCACCAACGAGCAACATAACTTTCGCGGCGCATACTCGTGCGTCACGAATCTGTTGATTATTTGTGATTTTTGAACGAGGGCTGTATATAGAGGATTAGCCATAGTCGTGGTTTATCTCGACTTCTTCAAAGCTTTAAACAGAACTTCTCATCCCATTCTGCTACGGAACGTCACTGGTTATGACCTCAACGATCGCCTGCTCATCTGGCTAAGGGGTTGTCTTACTGAATGTGAGTTCAACGTTGGGGTGAATGGAGAGCTTTCAGAGTGGTTCCCAGTCAGCATCGGCGTTGTGCTAGGAACAATCTTAGGACCCTTATAATCTATTCCTCTCGTTCTTGAACCAGCCAGTATAGTCAACTTGACAGTGTCGCTCTACGCCGATGACAAAGCTCTTGAGGGCTCCAGTGTACCTGAAAGATGTGATGATCTTACGAGACGAAGTGAACTGCCTGATTCCATAGAAAAAAACTTGCCGTTCAACGTCTACAAGTCATGTAGGTTCGCCATAAAACGTGTGCTGGCTATCACCCTGGCGATATGAAGTTACTCATATCATCATGCGAAAAAGACAGTGACTATAGTGTCAGACAGTCTAAGTCTGTCTAAAAAGTGCACTGCTATGGTTAAACTAAACCTTCTAAGGAGAATTTTTTAGAACCTCCCACTCTGAAATTTCTTCCACTTAGTTAATCTCTGTAATCCACTTCCGTCTGGAACCGAACACACAGGCCTATCGTCTTTACTTTAAAAAGATTAGAAACTTCGTGAGTGTTCAGAGACGAATCACTAGAAGAATTGTGGGGCTCAATGAAACCACCTACCAAGAATGTCTGGGGGAAATCCTGTCAACTCTGAGTTAGTTACAAACATCCCAAGGGAGACCTGATTCTTATCTCATCATCTAGAACATCTGTTCCCACCAAATAAGGATGAACTTTAGGTGGTCACTTACTGGAAATGAGTAACGGAACAGATACGTTATCTTGTAGGACGAACTTCTTCACAGTCAGAGCTCGTTCATGGTGGAACGCGCTGTTTAGCTATGTGGACAGAGTTGATTCGGTCGAGGGTTTTAACATATTAACCGATCAGTGCATAGGTGGATAACAACCGACACTTCAAGTTTCGTAACTGCTATTCTGGCTCACTCTCACAGTGCATGTCTGATTGTATGTTATTTCAGTGTACTTCAGTGTTTGTTGCTGAATTGGTTGTGGCCAACAACTTTGATGAATCTGCCTTTCATTTATTTCCATTCACCTTTTCTTTGTACCTATAAGCCATCCAACACAAATTTTACCGACTAGCACAGAGACAGTAAACCTACAAACCTCTGACCCTACAGTTATACCCTCTCCGTAATAGTCAACGAACCCTTCAAGAAGGATAATTTCGGTTTGAAGCACCTGCATTACGTTATGACCTGCAAGGTTAAACACTAACTGTGGAACGTATCGTTGGAATTTATAATCAATCGTATAACATTCTCTTTCTTCCTAGGTGCCTCTAAGGGGAGCAGCAAGCAACACAATCCACACTCTGTTAAAGGTCTGCCTTTCTCTGTCCCCTAAGTGATGGGTTTCAAAATTGTGTTTTATTCAGTTATCCATGGTGGTTTGCCCAATTTAGTATTCAGATTTTGGCATGATAAGTTCTTTGAAACGTCACAAAATTTCACATGAAATTGTATTATTTGTAATTAGTAGGATCCCCAGAGCGTGGATTTACTGCTCGTGTGGTTAAATGCCCTTCCTGTTTTGGTGTACCTTTTGTTTTACTCGTTCGAATCCTGCAGAAATCCTTTTTTCCCGCTCAGGTCACCTCTCAACCACATGGGGCTGTTTTTCTCACTATTTTGTTGTATAATGGGATTGCTACTGAGGAAATTCTCAGTAATATGTAGTATTTACTAACATTTTCATAGCAACATTCACAAGACCAACAAATAAACAGCATACACGTGTTTATAATAAATTTCAATAAAATCGTAGCTGTCTACCGGGCAAAATCTTTTTCTAATTGACTATTGGGTACGTCTTTAGCTTCTCAATTTGAATACAGCGGGAAAATGTGACTTGTGCATTCACGCGAATACTGTCGGTTTATTCCAATTTACACACTCTTGTGGAGTTTGCTGAATGACATAGTGAATACCAGAACAAAGTTCTGCGCATTTGTAGACCTGATTCGAAATATTGGCAGAAACAGATAAACAGTGCGATTGGGTACTTCCAAGTCTACAACAATCACATAGTGCCTAGGAAAAAATTATTTATGGGTGTTCAACGCAAGTAACAGCAGACAGCACAACTTACTTTGGCTTGCAATTGGCCAAGTGGGTCCAGCCAAAACACTGGGCTAGCCTCGCATTTCATTTGCAAAGCACTATAGTTTGTTTCCTTCCGCGCAATACTGATGCGTCGATGAAAGCCTCAAATGAGATCTCTTCAGTGCTACAACTAACTGAACAATCACAATGGACGCTGAATATGTTGATTTAGAAAACCCCTACGTGAAACAGCCAGGCTTTAAAGAGATTAAAACATGCGACTGGAACTTCATGCTCCTGCGCTGCAGGATCTGTTACTCAAACCAAAAAGCAAGCAACAGACTCGGACTTTACACCTCAAATTTCCATTATCCAACCATTCCGCTTTATCTTTAGTGTCCAAGACCAGTTATTGGGATATTGTTCATGATGAGCAAGTTCAGTCCGATTACCAATCTTTGAATAGTGATTCGTGGGGTTTATCGAGGCAGTTACAATACGCTGAGCAAGTTAATGTTTCTGTGATTAGTTTTCAGGTGCAAATCATATCAAACAGGGAGAGAGGTGACAGAACATCGTTATGTTTAGGAAAGACAAGTCAGGTCGTAGCTGTGTGGAAGTTCCGAAAGCTCCTCGAACATTTTTGGGATGATAGACGTCGTGTTGTTTTTAGACAACGGATAGGATTGAAGACTAAGCAAAAAATGTCACTTTCATAAGGCAAAATCAATGCAGAAAAGAATGACCCCATGAAAACTTGTGGTTACACTAACATCAACGTAGACTATCCGGAAGAGACCCATTTTTCTGACGTCATTATCAAGAACTTTATAAATTCACCATCATGAAGACCGCAAAACTGGTCTCAGAGGCTGGGTGTAACGACAGATTTATATCTAAAGCCTTATTGTAGTCTCTGTGAGTTCATGACACTCCAATGATAGTCTTATTTCTATTTTCCTTTGAAACAAACGAACAAATTATTGCTTCGGATTCCCTCGAATCACAATGTGCGTTCGCAACCGACCACTCCCACAATAAATCGGTCGACCCCTCTCAACTGTTATTGAAAATAAGTTGGATTGAGACGGTGTCTGTAACTCACGTGATGCGTTGTTTTTAAAGTCCGTTATATTAACCATCTGAATAGAGTTAGGATAAGACCACACAATATGAATTGAACGAGAAGAAGGAAACTTTTGAGTAAGATAATGTGGCCGAATTCGTTACCCGTAAAAAAAGAACGAACCACGTTTGCAGCGGTGGTCTGACATATCCCATCGGGGTGGCAATTGCTAACAGACAAAGTACTTCGCCTGGACCAAGACGTGATAACTCAGTGTTTCCCCGTGAATCGACTGAAATAGAACAATTTGGACATCCGTTTTCGTTTTCAACAATCAATAAACGAAAATAAATGTATTGTTAACATTGTGATAGGGAACTAATTACCAAAGAGTTTACGTTCTGTATCCACTCTGCTCCCCTAACTGCTCGATATGAAAAACCCGTTTCATGTTATTGTAAATTTGGTACTGACTCGTCAATACGAAATGTTTGCATCTGCCAGTTTTCTTGTTCTAACGGTTTTGTTCAAACTTGTGAAAGGAATGAACTGTCTCAAGTTCTGTATAGAGTCAAACCAATCACAGAAACGTAGCAGACGCCCTATAAACCGAGCTACGAAGCTCAGCCAGAAGATTAAGACATTTACCTATGGACTCAGTTACCCACCCGTCCCACCGTCGCACTGTCTCATATAAAACCCACCAAACGATTCGGAGGGTTCGACTGCCAAACTGGGATTCCCCAAAGCTTCTTCCCATTGGTAAATCTCGCACATGACAGTGAGAATGTTGGATAACTGATGTCAACCATGCATTCGTAAACTCCTGGAGTGACTTCGTAGTTCAGGCGATAAAGCATTGTTGCTTTCGGGCGTAACGGTTCTGCTGCTGATTCCAATCCGCTCGAGATCCAAGGTTTTCACACTAAGCCCTTACTAAATTAGTGCATTTTTAAAATTATCTAACAGTAATATTGTAATTAGCATCCCATGTTGTACAGTAAAACCCACTATATAGCGCCATCATCGGACATATGACAGTATTAGACCTATAATACATACCTGTGGCTGGTAGAGTTTTGGTTGGACTGGACACAAACTTAGTGATAGCAGATTTTCGTTCACATTTAACCAGTGATCCATAGGTTGGCGTGATGATAGTCGAGACCCTGAGGTTATCATTTGAAAGCAATCGTACAAATTTACATATAGGCTCTTAAGTGACTCTTAAGTGATAGTTATTTAGTCCGAATATTCGTCTTTGGTTTCCAAACCACTGAAGATGGCATTGTGGTTATGTCGATTTTGACACACAAGCAACTACATCAGAGCAGAAAGAAGACGTATATTTTTATATATTAACATTACATTTACTCTCATCATTCGCAAAAGTAAAACATGCCAGTTATACACATCATATAGATAAAGACCAACAGAGACTAGCAACACATACAGGCACACCAATTATTATGTATTCATCACCATGGCAGCCCGACAGGTTGCTTCAACCACTTTTTATCTGATTCTTATCTTTAATCTATATATATCTATATATCTTATCTATATGGTGTACGTAACTGACATGTTTTACGTTTGCGACTGAGGGGAGTAAATGAAATGTTAACATATGACAATATATGTCTTCCTTCTGCCCTGATGAAGTGGTTCGAGGGAATTCAGTGTTTCAAACACAAGCAACTGGTCAGAATCAAAGCACACGGGTATTACAATGTTTGTCCCATCATGCAACACGACAGGTTCTGTCCGTCTGTTGATTCTTCACGTGAGTGGCTGATAATACTTCGTTTTTATGCGTAAATCTTCATTCGTCCACCAACAGGCCGTGTTGTCATTCTTGGAGATACAGCTGATGAAATTACACTTATGGGACGCTTTCACCGACTGGCTTAGTTTAACATGTTAGAAACATGACAGCTCGGAAATACAATCTCCGTCTTTCCACACGTCTCCCAGTCATACGTTTTCACTGGTTTTCGGACCAGATAGTTATCTTATCTTTGTGGAAAGTGATTAATCTTATCAGAGCTACCTTCTAAGGAATAAGACAAGGAAGAAAAACGGCACCCCTGTATGCATTGACCCCATGGTGTTTGTACTGCTCAAAACATGACAGCATAGTGACATCTCTTAAAGGTGGTATGCTCTGATTCACGCTCGTTGCTTTTACCCTCGTGGACCGTCTGCTCGTTAATCGGGTTTTGTTAATGGTACCACCACATGTGATGAGGTGCGGTTAAAGCTGATTAGCACCACGTTACACCAAACTTGTCTTAACCAAACACTTAGTCCGATGACTCAGGGAGCAAAAACACCACAGTTGTATGAACTAAGCCGAGACTGAACAGTATGATACAATCTGAATTTGAGGTTCACTGGTTACACATACATTCTAAGTGACCATAACGACAAAACTGATCAGGTACTTTGGAATAACCTCAACCAAAAAACATGTTTTACTTATTCCATCACGACGGAATTACCAGATGTGAACACTCAACCACTTACGCTTGTCAGCAATGAGCAGGTTGCACGATCACCTCAAGAAGAGACATTAAACGTCCGGTTAACTTTATTCGATGATTCCTCGACTAGGACTTCTCTCCAAGTTAAAACCACAGGACCGAGCTTTCGTACATGACGATTCGGTCGAGCTTATTGTGAAGTCAATGACACCGTGGTCAACACGGCTGCCTCACAAAGTGTGGCCGGAGTTCACATTCCGGCCGTGGCAATGGATATGCGTTATTGGCGAGCTCTAATGAGAAGGAAATTCTATTCTAGTGCTTTTTTTCGAAAGAGGCTGACTGGAATGTGTATGGGAATGCGACAGCTGCGTTCGATTTGTATGAAAGTCAGAACCCCCTACTACTCATCAGTACTGTCTCTTCTCAAAACCCTCAGTGAAACATACCGGCTACGACCAACGCTTCAACTTAAGACACACTGAATCAAACTTGTTGAATTCCACCGACTTCTCGGGCTGGAAGATCTAAAATATCTGAGTATAGTTAGACTTACTAAATAGTTACTTTGTTTCCAATTGCACTACCTACTTATACGATACTGCTGCATCTCTCTTCAACAACCCGACAGAGTTTTGCATAATACTGAGACCGTCGATAGTCGGTTTAACAGAAACTGGGTTCACTGTGGCCTATAGCCATTGCCAGTCGGTTCAAACCACACGACGAAACGATCCGGCTGTTCCCAGTTCTTCATTCACCAGGTAATGTTTGAGCAATTTACTCCTGCAAATCCTTGTGGCCAGTGTGACTTATCGACCTTCGACAGCCTAAATGACCAAGGATCACCTTCTCGTTGATAACCTAACCGAATCTACCTCTTCAGAATTCTTGGTAGTCCTACTCAGGACTGGGTTCAGTAGCCAAGGTGTTAACCCCAACGCCGGCGATGTTCAAGTTCACTTAATAATGTATGATTCTGAAGTACACAATGTCCTTATGAGTGTTCACACAACCAAAAATACCGAAAGAATCGTGCAGGGGAGGGTCTCCTGGTAACATTCCTTCCTAGGGAAATTTTTGAAAACTTACTGATGCATATCTTGTCGGATCATAATGATCTCGGAATCAGCGTACTTGAAATAACGGTTGAGGTAGAGATACTGACCCCTATTTATAATTTCGGGAATGAACTTTTAAAAACGGATTACATATCGTTTGACCAACAGTACAAAGATGTCTCTCAGTCAGGTGCCATATTTTGTGTTAATGGATGATCATTTGCACTTCACGGTGCACACGGTTAATAAGGTTGCCATGTACGTTCTGACTAGGTGGCCTGGAATACCGAAGTGAAAGGGCGCGTTTTAACGTTGCAAAACATGTTCAACATGTTCAGTTGAGGAGAACTGACACAAAATGAGTCTCATTTTTATTACGGGTAGTTGCAGGTATACCAGAATCGCACTAAAGTGTGTAATGCCATTTAAACTTGTCTTCTACTGCATCACAGCTCCGTGAATACTTTCACCTAATTGAAAAATTAACAGTGTTCAAATGTGTACGGTGAAGATTTTACATCATTTTTGCCTGTAGTTCAAAGTGATAAAATTTGCATGCGCACGCTCGCTGATATGTTTTCGAAATCGATTGACGAGACTACGCAAATGTTTCATCCAATTTCATAAACTGTTGGAGGTGATGATCACGTTATATTGTGCATTGTGTGCATTGCCACAGCTCCAAATTCAGTTGGGCAACTTACATGCGACTCCATGGCAGTCATGTTCCTCGCAACTTATCCACGGAATTAGTAAGGTAGTCATCTAGACACCAGAATACATTCTGTGACTTTATAAGTTTGGCTGTAATGGCAATCTCTTTCGGAAGGTTCAGGGAATTAAGATATGCACTACTGATGAGCTCAACTCAAGTCCAGTGTTTTCTTTCGAAGTAGGCTGACCGAAAAGCGTATCTTGACCGTATGGGTGGCGTTCAATTTTGAAATAACCTACATCCCGGAACCTTTATATAAATTCTTTATGCTATCCTTGATATCTTGGCGAATTATATAACAGCCAAAATAATTGTTAAGTAACTCATACTTGACCATAACAGCCTTTGACAGCGAAAGCGATCGTTTTGTCTCTCCGATAGGGATGTTCGTGCCTCATCAATTTAAGTTGCGCTCGAGAAGAAAGAACATGGACTTTCATGAGGACAGTGGTTAGTTTTCAGAGTATTCTAAAGACTATGTCCAAATACATCGCCTGAAGCTGTCTATGTAGGCCAGTGAACGCATAATGGCTAATCTGCTGCATCTGTGGCTCACCGCTAATCTCCAGGATAGCTACTTTTACTGTAGGAGTCAACGATGCGTTTAGTGGATAAAAATTTACAACTGGGAGTCTGACACAGGGTTCAATAGTAGGTATTCTCATTAAGCGTTTTGGAAACCATACAGCTTGTTAATTTCCCGCTATTGTCCTATGCTAAGTGCACTAAAATATGACATATGTTGACCACCGTAGTACAGACAAGAAAGGTGTGACGTGAATTACATATCTTACACAGTCGGATCCAGTTCAGCAGGACCAATTGCTAAATTATACACCGTCTCCATTCTGACTATGCACAGTCTTGTCAAAGGAAAATGAACATCTCTGAAGTGGACTTTGTAACATCTGCTTCAGACTACTCTAACTATTGTTCTAATTATGTTGCAGTGCCCACTAGTTTTCCCTCTGAACTTTTAAGACGGCTGTCTTTATCTCATGAAGTACACTGTGCTGATTGAGAAGGACTAACCGAGGGGCAGTAACTGGTTTGACGTGTCGTCTAAATAAACTGTATGAACCGCTACAGTTCTCGAGGCAATGCGGACATGTTGGGATTCCCATCGAATTAACCCAAATAGTAACCCCCAAGGAAATTAGGGGCGGAATGACGCGTTCAAAAATAATGTGGGAGAATTGCTTCGTTTCACGCATTCTTTTAATAATTTGCTAATTTTTTGATGGAAATCTTAGTCTGATGATGCTTTCTGTTAGGGAAATATCTTTTTTCCCGTTGTACTCACTTAAGCATCTTGGTTTGCTGTCGTGCGCTGCTTTTCAACTGAAGAAATTTTTATTAACAATCGACTGCGATTAAACACTCGGAGTGTGAAACAAAGCTATTTGATCACTGGCTTTTTTCACAATGGTTTGTTGGCTCTTTCGGCCTATTCGACTCGGTTAGGAAGCCCGTATTGAGTAAATCTATCCAGCTAAAGTGTCCGTGAAATGGTTTGGCCTCTGATTTTGTTGTAAGTTAAAAATTTAAAAACAACTAACAAATACGCACACTGACCTGATAGTGAGTTGGATGCAAAATTCTCGTATTTATAAGCTGAATTATAGTGAACGTAATTATCAATCTGCTAACTTCTAGTAGCGTTGTTTCTACATTCTGACGCACCTGCGCAGGAGTTTTATATACGAAGAATAACTCATCCACATCATCATTGAATTCGAGTAGGTGTCACATAGTTTGTGTGCAACATTATGCGAACAAGTGGCGGTGGTTGATCTTGAGCCAGTGTTAAAAAATGAAAGTTTCAACTCTCAAGAGTTCCAAAGTCCTCGGTAGCATTATTGTAATCGCTTTGTATTGATTGGGGCGAAGTACACAGTTGTCGAATGTATAGTCTTTAACTAAGATTTTCGCTCACCAGTTAGTTTTCGGTGTCCTGTTTGTAACATCATGAAAACCTGGCCGCTATTCACCTTGGCCTTTATTTTTGTTCAGATTACCACAGCCTTGGTACCGAAACCCGAAAGACATGTGAATGGAGCCGATTGGTACTTTGTCAACGATCGAATCGCTTACGAACATAATTATCAACACTGTTATATTCTGCACGATGCCCAGAAACGGCTATCCGAACGTTTGCGTCAACGTCCTATACCGTTAGATTCCCTACTACCTGCGGTTCCCAAGAAAGGGCTGACCCAAATACAAATACAAATCGAAAAGGGTTGCAATGAATCAGAAACCATTATGTGGCCTTCAGAAAAAATGAACGAACAATGTATGTAAACAACACATTTGGTGTGCAACGCTGTTAACTTCTCTCATTTTCTAGATAGTCTTAGTGTATCTGACGGAAAAATAGAATTACAAGCCGAGGAAATATGGGGCATTTTGCATGGACTCGAGACGATCGCACAACTGGTTCGTCTCAATCAACACAGCACGGTTCGTTTTTTCTAAACTTGCTCTCAATCTGGTTCATATACCTATAGTCGGTTATACAAGAACAATTAATAGAAGATAAACCACGATTTGTACACAGGGGTTACCTCATTGACACATCCAGACACTTTTTGGATTTGGAACACATATTTCAATTTGTGGTTTGTTGAGCAAACACGTTTGAGTAGCACTAACCTTCCTTGTTACACAAAAAGAATATCATGACGATGGTCAAAATGAACGTACTACATTGGCACATTGTAGATGATGAATCTTTTCCCTATTCCTCCTACACATTTCCGGAACTGGCCCAGAAAGTAACATCATTTCTCGCTTCAAACTGACATGATACTGATTCAGGGTTCATATGATCCAGAAATCGCGATTTACACACAGAATGATATTAAACGCGTTCTGGAATACTGTCGACTTCGAGGAGTTCGAGTACTACCAGAATTTGACACTCCAGGTAAGTTAGCTTGAATAATAAGTGGTTTTCAACTGACCCTACAACAATCCACGATGTACTCCCAAATGTCCGAATGTTCGCAAAATCGCCTAACAGACATGAAAGTTTTATGTGTTGCACCATCAAGCTAGCTCCTACGACACAGATGTATACACACTGGGGCAATATTATAGGTCAGTAGACAATTTGCCATAACTTTTTTTATAGCGCGTTGTGACAAACAAGGATATGTTATGTCCACTTATTCATGGAAGAAGTCCACAATGATGACTCTGAAGAAACCATAGAACCACCTCACGAATACGCAGTACTCTTGTCTTCATAACATACATACAGTAAGCACTGGTGGCTAGTATAGTGAGTAGGCTTTCGCAAAATTGGGTGGATGTCAACCGGAGGAACTACGGTTAGCAGTCTAGATGAGCGCATACTTCTGATGGAATACAAATTGAATATCACCGACCGATAACCGCAGCTTTTACCCTCACAGTAGTCCAGATTTGTCATTAAATGAAGCAGTCTCAGGGATTAGAGACCCTCCTTGAGAAAGCAGTTTGGTCTCAAGTAGAGGCTGCCACTACAGGTCTTTTCTCACAAATGGAACAAAGTAAGCATAATCTTGTCGAATTTTGTTCGTTACCAGGAACTCTACTCCACGACAGGCATCTAGTTTCTGTAACTTCTGTTAGAGTGAAATGTGGCAGTAACAGTTTTGATGTGACACGCAACGCTCCGTCTGAGCGTGGATGCACATAGTTGCTGCAGCAACACTACCCCAGATAGACCATTAACATAAAAAGCAGAACATGAATGGAGCAATTAATGCATCAGAATCGTTTCGGAGAACACTAAAAACCACCCTGACTCTCAACATTCAATGATAATAGACCAAATTTGTCTGTACACAACGGAACATCATCTACCCGGATATCCACATCAGGTCACCTGGTAATGTGGGGCTGGAAAATCATACGACGAAATGATAGGCAAAACAAAGTAGACGGAACCGAACCTCGCTATCCGCAGAACCGAGCAGCAAGTTGCAAGTGAATAAGAGAGATTAGTGTTAACAGATGGTAATTGTGCCTATTGTCTAGACGACCAAGCAAGTTTTTATTTACTCGCAAATGGAAATGTTCGGGCGTTTAAGTATGACATATCGGTTATGCCTAGTGTAAGGTCAGTGGCACAGTGGTGAACGCGTTCGCCTCATGAAAACATGGCTGGAATTCCAATCCCGTTGTGACAAGAATAGGCACCACTGACGAGCTATAACAACAGCCAATCCAGATACTAGCGCTCTTTTCGGAACAGGCTTTCTAGAACTTCTATCTGGAGGCGAACGCTGCGATCAGATGCGAATAACGTTCAAATTGATACCAAATGCACGAAAATTGGAGCTTTTAATTTCGGTCGACCGGCAGGATACAAGCTGGACAAACTACGGGGGTGCTCTGCTTCTACACACTGGGATAACTTTTGGGAAAAGAAGACTGGCTGTTTTGATCGTCATAACTCTGACGCCGAACACGACAGAGCTGAAAGAATATATTCGTGATTGGTGGGAACTTGATGAGAACCGAGCTGCTTGTCTGCTTGAGTTAACTACTAGTAGAAACGTGCAGCAACATTCATTACTTATACCAGTAAAAGAGCGACTCGGTGTAGACCTGAAAAGATAAATATTTACTCACGTAATGAAAGCATACTGGAGTTAGAGTTGCGCTGTAACTGAACCATAAGTCAACCCAACAGTCAACACTTTCCAATACTTCGTAATCGACTGGATGTTGTATATTTCACTCTCAAAATTTTCAATATTTCTTAGCAGCAGTTTCATGTGAACAACTTGGGGTTTCGGACGCTCTAGATATTAGTATAGAAGACGCATTTCTGTGTTCAAGGCAGATTAATGTTGTCGTTTTTCATCCTAACATTTAAGATGCTCGAACCATCTTGTCTGGACTTCGGAATTCGTGAGGGATATGTATTTTTGTGAAATATAATGAGATGATAAACTGTCATATTCATCGTGACCAAACAGATAAGTGCACAAAAACAAAAGTGTACCGGATGAGCTCATGTTTTGTCTAATAGTGTAAACAGTCACATACAACTCCAAAATATTCTGATCTAGTTCATTATTCAAACTAGCTGGTAGTATCTGGTGCTGGATATCTCATCTTAATCGGCAGAATGGTACTATCCGAATCGCCTTAATGTGTGACTCATTCTTAAACAGAACAAAATTTTAAAGTTTACTTGTTGAGTCACATGACAAAAAATCAGTGGCAGTTTAAAGGTATTTGTTCCACTTCTGTAGGACTCACCCATGTTGTGAAATTCGGAGTCCTCCGGTTTTGGTTTTCTAGCGTTATGCGTTTTGATGTTGTTTACCGGATGGTTTTAGAGACCGTCTTTGACAGAACTACCTCTTATAATGGTTGTATATTTTCCGCAGAGTGGGAATTATTGCTGAAAATCATTGTGATTTGATGTGAACAACACGAATGTCATGATAACGACACCTAGTTGAAATCACAATAGGGGAAATTTTCCGTCTTGTCTAACTTACTAGTTCAGTCACGCAGCAAAACACCGGTCGAACCAGTACTGCAAGATCAGACTGACGTGGTGGTGATTGTGTTGCCTGATCATGAGGTGATTCTCTCAGGTGAAATAAACTAACACCGAGAAAAGGCCATAAGCCCGCTCGTCCCCTAATCCAAACGTCAATGGCAAAACTTGTGTACAAGAGAGAGTAGGGTTGTTTTCTAACGTACAATTGTCTTTTCGGTCACGTTCAGTATCTGATCTTGTGAACATCGAGTTCTAACCACGTATCAGCGCAATCCAGCAGACGCGGACCCAGCTCTTGAATGCTGGCGTTACTTTCACCCGAACACAGGAAACCTCACCTTTCGGGCTACTTGAATGTGTGGTACTCTAATGTCTTTTATGCACAAGGAGTGTAATCACCTCAGGTTCGGAAGCACGCGACGTGCTCGACAAAAGCTCAGTCTGTGATGTAAAGTGAATGCGGTACGTGTGTAGAATGAATGGACAGGCAATATTGACGATCAGAAAATGTTGTTCATGCAACACACGACAGTGACTTCGAAGTAATATGCTGCGGTTGTGCTAAAGGTAATCAAGAAGACTAAGGTGTATTTATTGTCTCAAGTATGTAATTAGTTATCCGGACAAAGCGGTGTAAGGGGGCGAGGGGGTTGGCGACAAGACAGCACGTCTAACCATGAAAAGCGTGGTATGCTTGGACGAAGGCTGCACAATTCAACCGAGAAAGACCTTTCTCACTGCAACGTAGGTTGCACCTGGTTATGTCGGAATAAGTAAATACGAAACCCCACTGTACAGAATAGCTTTGAATGTGCAAAAGTATACAGCTTTCCATGCATAGCAAAAACTGGGTACAGCCAAAGAGTTGTTGATTTTGGCAACATCCATGCACGTCATTTAGACTGTTTAATCGTCTTTGCAAGTTGCCCTGATACTCAGATGCATCGTCGTCAAGGTCGTAAGCCTCACCGACTACAATTGACTCCCGTTTGCAATTACTGGTTCCTGTTCCCGCGCAATATGACACAACCGAGTAGGCTTAACTAATACGTCGACAACATCATTATTTGTATCGTTCACGCATTACAAACACCAGAGGGGATCAGTACACACGCACACAAACTTGGTTGAGCACAAGCGATGAACCAGCTGAACATGTAGACAACATGAATAGCAAAGTTACTTATGAAGTACACAAATTACCTTTGAGTGGGTCGAATTGTTAGCCTTATTCCTATCAGTTGTTATCTTGAAACAACAACAACAACAACAGCTGAAGTTTGTTCGATCTCCCTGTGTAACCTGACTGAACACTTTGAGAGAACTTGCTAGAAAAAAAGAACTCAGAGTCTGTGAGGACCGAATACGTGACATAGAACGTCCAACATGCAGATCAACATAGTTGAATAACACAACGCTACTCAATAGCGCCGTGGTAGTAGGATTAGTCATCAAAACTTTATATGCACACTGTTAGCTCCTCAACTGCTTATAACAATTTTTGTTGTATTAAACGTACACGTCATTTCTAACTTTGATGTCATATCACTTAAAGAGTTCTTGTAAGAGCGGAATATGATAAACCGATTTGACAGATCAAATGAGACGAGCAGACAACATAATTTATATCATGTTTATGTATAATCAACTCAAGTGAGAAGTGTAATCAAATATTCGGCCAAGTACTTATAGATCGCTGGACATTAAACTGAACGAATAACACACAATTACATATTGTGATTTGCTGTTTTTTCTCTTTTACCAAATTACTCACACAGGACACACGGTTAGCTGGGGCAAAGGCGAACCGGAATTGTTGACTAAGTGTTATAGCGATGGACGACCAAACGGAAAGCTTGGGCCTGTGGATCCCACAACGGAATTCACGTACAAGTTCATGGGAAAACTACTAACCGAAGTGAAGTCAGTTTTCCCGGAGAAGTTGATTCACCTTGGTGGAGATGAGGTCGATTTCAGTTGCTGGTGAGTGTTGTACAAGTGTAATTGTTGTTTTTCCATAAAAACAGACTTTCGGACACCGACGTTTCTGAGTGTCTGTGAAGTCATACACGAATCACTTACCTAGTTGCATGACGATCTAATGGGAATATTTTGAAAATAAGATCAACCTGGAATTAATAGCTGAATCTTAAGGATTCAAACTGACAAAACAAATGGTTTCAGGGAGCTTTTGGTTCACCTCACAAAAACATAACAAAAGTGCTCATATACGTTAACTTGTTCAAAAGTGACGTAAAACTTATGGTCCGCCGTCAATGTTTGCACCCTCATCGTAAGTAAACCACATAATGAACTGTCGACATGCATCTACGTAAACGGAACTAGTGTTAAATTTATGTAATTTTACTGTAACATTGGTTCTCCCTGATTATAGTCAACAATAATGGGCGTTTTAGGGCCATGTTAGATTAGTACTATGCAAGTTGACACTAAACGTTTCCTGCAGGTATTCATCTTGACTGGCCCCTTTTGAAGAGTATACCTAACCACAAATTCCTTCCTTGTTGAGCATATCTTTGCATAGCTGAAAGATAAATTCTGGTTAACCTTGCGCTAGACTTTGCTAATTTAGAACACTATGGTATTTGCACGTAATCGTTGTGAGCGGTTCTCGAATTGCTTAGTCTATTCAGAAAGGGACACTGTAACTGTCTAGTTAACTTCAATTGCTCAATCCACAGATTTACAAGTCCAAGTTCATAACTAGGTATTGACGAAAGTGTACTGTCTCAGACAGTGGCTACCTTCAGGAACATACCATGTCCAAAATCAAACCAGTTCACTCATATACCTTTCGGCGGTATTGGTTCAGAAATCTCAAGCAATTCAGCGATTGATACACGGTTCGAGTCAGGGGCCCAAGCACTCCGGATCCAGTCGGATTTTCTTGCTACGTGTCAAGCGGGCGTCTGTTGATTTGAAAGACAGTCATTGAAACAGGGTGTAGCACCGCTCTTCAGGATTGCAGGGAATATCGGGAACAGAGTAAGATTACTTACATGACGAATTTTTGGGCAAATGAGAATCAACCAAAGCTTTAATTTGATCCTTAGAAGCGGTGCTAACGACATCAGAAGGAAATCTGTTTCAATGATTAATCACCCTGTAAGAAAAGAACTGTTGCCTTAGAAGGGCCTGAGGACGAAGCTTGAAACGTTCCCTGTTATGTCCTCGCTGGCCGTCATCATTCGCTACAGTGAAGAACTGTTCTACGAGACCAACTCTAAAAAAGAAGTGTGTGAGAATTAAATCACCGCGGAGTCGTCGAGATTCAAGTAGGTGCATATCAAGAATTTCAAGTCGAGGCTCGTCCTTGACAACTCTTAAGCCCGTTATTAGATTGGTAGCCGCGCGCTGCACAAATTCAACAGCGAGTTTGTCTTTCCTCAAGCCGGTATACACGACTTGATCAGCATACTTGAGGAGCGGTCTTATACAAACCCCATAAAGCGGAATATATTTCAACTGGTATATTAATGGAAAAAGGATTTGTGCTCATAGGGGCAGTGTGTGGCCAAAATTCACTTCCAGTTGGTGTTATATATCATTCTCCCTCATCCGATCACTCCTACAAGGACACTGTTCTAGTAAATCTAGACAACTTCCCAGGACTACAACGTTTTACTCATCTGCTTATTATGGGTGACTTTTATGTACCCATGATAACCTGGGCATCACTTTATTACCAAGACTGTAAAAGCGGATTCTCGATTTCCTAATCGACGATGACACGACGGACAGCTTGGACACAACACGTTAACGCCCCGACACGGCACCGCTCTGATCAAATTCCCACTCTGCTCGACCTGATCATCACTGGTTAGAGCATTCTTCCCCAGTTACGAATTTGAATAACGAAACCCTAAAACCGTTTCGTATGTTATCGTCAGTTGCTACACGTAACAGCGGCTAACATAAAAAAATACTTAAGCGAATTAACTCTGAACATTATGTCAGAACCATGGCAGACGGAAGATCAAGGTTACAGGCTTATGAGCACAGAGGACAGGCTTGCTACGCATTACAGACGCGCTTGGAGGATGACAGGCTTGTAATGACGCATCAACAGACGGAAAGCGGTTGTCGGACCGATCAAATGACCGACTTCCAGCAGGGGCCTGGCGATCGGAGGAGCCTGCTTGCGTTGTTTGGTGTGGTCGCGTAGGGTCACGCCACACTTCAAGGCCACGATAGACTTGGGCACGTGCCCTTTCATTCTAAGGCACAGGGATCGATCAGTTCTGGCAACGTAGACGCCACCACAGCTGCAGGTGAACTGGTGGATACAGTGTGAAGTGGGCAGATCTGACATCCGTGAGGAAGTGTGAGTGACTTGGTGCAACTGAGTAAACGGAGTGCAGCCACATTGTTTGTCCGCTGGATGCCCTTTGTACGGTAACTGCATGTACACCGATTTTTTCGAAACAACAGTTTCCTGTGCGTTTATTACTTTCGGCTTGCTGTGAAAGTCAATAAAACCCAGTGGATAATCCTTGGAGACCAGGGTCTCACGAATGAACTCCAACTCGGTATCTAGTGTATCGCCCGTACATATAGTTCGCGCTCTATGAAACAGACAACGAACCAGTGAGCGTTTGTGTTGAATGCGTGCGAAACCGTTGAAATTCAGATATTGTCCTCCTCAGATGCAATTACGGTGTACTGATCGACATACTATACTACCCTTCGGTCGTCTTGCGTTGATATCCGGAAAGGTAAGCGTGTCTTCTTTTCAAACGCTGGTGATAACATTAGATTTCGGTGCAGAGTTCAATATATCTAATGGTTTTTCTGTTGTCTCCGTCTTGTGCGGATACTATTGTTGTCAACATATTGATTGTGAATCGGGGTGTCATGCGGTGTACTTGCGAGACAAAGCTACATAATAGACGTAAATAATTCGGCCAAAATAGGTCCTACAGGACTATCCAAAGCTTAAATCTCATGTTTTGAAAATCACTTATAATATTTCCAGTACACAATACTTTCAAAGGCTTCAAGATATTGGCTGGGACATGTTGCTTTGTTATGACCTAGTGCAAATAAAGCCGATCCTCTTCCGTAATGCCACATCTATAAAAAGCGACTTTAAATCAACAGACCAAACAACCTTTCCTTCCAAGTCGGCAGTGTCCAGAATTTCACGCATCTCAAGCATATCTTTCAGACAGAACATCCACTTACCATTTGACCAGTTTATGATGAGGCGAACCCGCCATCCCGAGGATTGGCCGTAAGGACATTTGTGATTTGTGTTATACGGTAAACCGTATAACTGCGAAGTGGTATTACCAATGTTTCACACAGTTGTACTGTCTTCCGGTTATGTATCCATACAACAGTAAAATCTGCAACTCATGGCAAATGTGTTTCTCCACCAGCATTATGTTTTCAGGTTTGCTGTCGGATAGAAACTTTGTGTTATCTGAAAGGATCGCATTCATTTTCGATTCATTTTTATAACTTCTTTGAAGCTAGTGAATCCGTGGTGAAAGCTGTGATTATTCGTACCTTTCAGTTAGCAAACTGCTACCCATGAAAATTGTGAAAATCATCGTCCAATTCACACTGTACACTTAAATTTTGTAAGAACCAGCGTCTCATCCAAGTAGGAAGAAACGCCGATAGAAACCCCGAAATATTTAACTGTTGTTCTCCACTGACATTTCTATCTAAAATTTAAGTTAACCGCTTGATTCCTCTAGCGTACTCCACCGCATTTGCGGCGCCTAGTTTGCCTTGAAAAACGAAAGTTTGTGATCCTGGGCACTCGCTGTTCACTCCATTCCCGACGTTTTCCACGCTTCTCTGACCCTAAGCACGGTTTGCCCGTCCAACTAACCAAATTTCACTTATTGAAACCTTACTTTCAGCGTCAGATAACTTATCGGAGCGCTACACTCTCATAGATTTTGCTCGAAGCTGGAAAATTTACTCGGCACGTGAACTTACTCTAATGTTGTTCAGGTGTCTTCTTAATTTACACACAAAATCTGAAAACTGACGTGGTGTTTGTAACGTATTTTCTGACAGATTCAATTGTCTCCTGCAATTTCAAACAGTTGTCGAATTTATCGAGTAAATCCTTGGTTAAGCCATAAAGAGTTAAAAACCAAAGAGTTATCGGTTCCGCAACGATTCGACCCTCTCGGAGAGCCTTTATGAAGCGATTTAACTCAGAAAATTCACATTGTACAAGCTTCAAATGAGGTAGTCATCACCTCGCACGTGTATGTGTGTCAATTGGTCTAACCATCGTGTGTTCAACCTTCGATGTATTCAATCAAACCTCATACCACAGACATTACGAGTGAGACCACCGGACGGTTCGGAGCGATCTAGGCGTGCCGCCCGAGTTGCTGAACGTACATTTCTTCGTCAGCGAATCCACAACTGTTCTGTCCGACTAGTACAGATTCGAAGGGATATCCAACAATTAGACGATCAATTGGAATCCTTGCTACCTCCGGATACACTTTTAGTGATTCGAGATGTCGTGAGACAACGAGCCCTCCATCAGAACGATACAGTAAAACAAAGACAACAAAAAAAGTTTGACAAACTCCTTTCGTTGTTTAAACAAAGAAGCGACTGTTCAACATCAGCCACGCGAGATACCATCATTCTACCCGTAATAAATCTGTCAGATCGTGCAATGTCAGAAGCCGAAAATAAACTCTTGAACAAGGGGTTGAATTTCAATGTCAGCCCTAGACCTCTAAATGCACTGGAAGTGATTCCGGCAGTGGAGGATCAACTGAAGTTGTTACCAATCGATGATGCGAACAGAGCTCGGGCACAGGTCGCCAGGATCATAAAAAATCAGAAACCCCAACCAAGTAACCTGAGTACCAAGGAGCGAGATGCACTCAGAAAGTTGCAGTATGATCAGTCAATAATTATCACAAAAGCAGACAAAGGAAATCAAGTGGTCATCCTGAACAAAGTAGATTATGAACGCAAAGCAATTGACCACATTTCCGATGGTCCATACATCATGATTCCAGTGGAAAAACAGCGCTCCACATTGAACAAATCAAAAGCGTCAACAGCAACTTTGCTCCGAAAGATGAAAGTCAGTCTGGGTAAGTCGCTCTGGTTTACCCTTTATCCAAAAACAGCATTAGCTTCGAGGTTTTACGGTTTACCGAAAATACATAAACCTGGGATACCACTGCGGCCAATTGTTGACTATACAGAAACCCCAACATATGCCCTAGCTAAGTTTTTGTCTCGTATTCTCAAACCTCTTGAACAGTGCACAGAACATTCTATTCGGAATTCCACACAATTGGTTACCAAGCTGAAGGAACTTAGTTTAGGCCCGGATGAATGTCTGGTCAGCTTTGATATTGTTTCGTTGTTCACCAAGATTCCGGTGGGGGAAAGTCTGGAGGTGATTCGCCAGCTTCTTGAAGCAGATACCAGTCTAGCTGAACGCACAGGTTTATCAGTCAGTGAGGTAGTGGAAGCTACGGAGCATTGCTTACGGTCTACCTTCTTTACTTTCAAGGGTATCCTCTATCAGCAAACAGACGGAGTAGCGATGGGCTCACCGATCTCTCCCACGGTTGCTAACTTGTTCATGCAAGATCTAGAAAAAAAGTTGCTGTCCAACTTTCCTGATCCACCTAGAATTTGGTGGAGGTATGTCGATGATACGTTGGTGGTGATACGTAAAGAAACTGTTAATAAATTCATGGAGCACATAAACTCCTTTCATCAACACATCAAATTTACAATTGAGCGCGAATCAGTGGACCATGAGCTGAGCTTCCTAGACTGCAGAATACGCAGGAGAGCCGGCGGCAAACTGGACACAGGCGTGCACAGAAAGGACACCCATTCTAATCGGTACCTTTGCTTTAGCTCAGAACACCCCTTGTGCACTAAAAAAGCAGTCGCATCCAGTTTATTTCAGAGGGCCTTGTTGTTAACCAGTTCCGAGGACGAGCTCTCGAAAGAATACAAGATTGTGAAGTCGACACTTAAAGCTAACGGTTACTGTGACAGGATTCTACGGCCAACTCAGGAGGCACATCACAACAAGATCAACGAGCACAGGAACTGGCTATCGACCATTGTTATTCCGTACAGAAGGAATACATCGGAAGATCTTAGACGGGTCCTCAACCAGTACAATATCAGAGTGGCATTTAAAACCACAAACACGTTAAGGAATAAGTTAGTCCACTTGAAAGACAAACGAACAGTTCTGGAGCAGTCAAATTGCGTTTATCGAATTAAATGTAAAGATTGTCAAGCCTCGTATATTGGACAGACTGCCCGGCAACTTGAAATACGCACTAAAGAACATGTAAGGTGTAGTAAGAAGCCCCCTACCGACGCTGAGCAACTCCGGAAATTAGAACACGATTCAGCCATTGCTGCACACGCGATCCTCAACCAACACCAAGTTGACTTCGACCATCCGACTGTACTAAAAAGTGGTTTTCGTAACCACAAAGAACGTCTAATGGCAGAAACCTTGCTGATCGCTAGTACACCACAAGTGGTGAATCGCTCCGATGGCCTGGAACTGCCAGTTGTTTGGCACGATTTACTGGGTGAAAAACAGTGACACCACGGCCGAAAAAGGTGTGCGGATCCCTGTCACCCATCCCATCCCAACAGTCCAGATTGATCGTGCACATGCACACACAGCATGCACTAACTATCCAGCCTTGTTTGCGTCTGGGCTCGTCACGTGTGACCTCAGATGAACCGTGAACCCATGCATTCTATTGGTAGATTGTCCACACACCGCGTGTTAAACACACATACACGTGCGAGGTGATGACTACCTCATTTGAAGCTTGTACAATGTGAATTTTCTGATTTAAATCGCTTGATAAAGGCTCTCCGAGAGGGTCGAAACGTTGCGAAACCGATAACTCTTTGGTTTTTAACTCGTTGTGGCTTAACCAAGAATTTACTTGATAATGAACGTCAGCACAACGCACAATATATTTTCGCATATCCGTTCTGTGTACGGTTCGGATGTACTAATGTTGTCGAATTTATCTGCATGTTATCTTCTTCGTAACAGCCGATGTGTATTCCTTAAAATAGTTACAGCCTCTGATGTATGGTATTTACCGTTTTGGAGGTCCTCTTTGATCGTCTCGATCCTAATAATTTCTCCGAATTTATCAGGTTTAACTATGATCTGCTGTCTGAACGTCGACACCATTGGCTCAGTGTTCTACTCAGATGGCTCAAATCCGATCACCCACGGTGGGCGAATTGTAGTTATTACCTCAGTAATGAAGCAAATCGTCATAGGCCTAGGAATGCGAATAGCATTTCATGATTGTTGGCTAGTGCAGTCGCCATTCACTAGTATGATGAGCCCACCAAGAGTACCTGTTTCGGCTCTGTGAACGATCTATGGATATATGTCGTCACTTCCCTTTTGAAAGTCCGTATAACTTAGGGAAGGGATATTTTCGTTGTCCCTGTACGTGAGCTTAAAGTTATTCCAGCCAGGATTTTGAAACTTATGTGCTAATACCAACATACATTATGTATATTCCATCCTGGGGGAATATAGCGACACAAACAATTTGTATATAAGGTTTCCCTTGTTTGATTCCACAATCAGGGCCTCCAATCCTGATATTCAAAGTTTCATGAAACTGATGGATTACGGAACTGACTACACGAAGTTGCAGAGTTACTACATGCGTAAAGTGATTGGTCTGACACAAACAACAGGTCGTCATCCATCGACTGCGATAGTCTGGCAAGAAGTATTTGATGATGGTTTCCGAGTGAGTTCTTGTCTGTCTTTTCAGTAATTAATCTCACATTCCTATGATATTCCTTTCAGTTAGCCAGCAAACAACGTGTACATCACCACAATATTATTGTTTACTGTTAAACAAATGGCAGTGCTAAGATATCCGCACCAAATTTAGTACGAAGTTAAACAGTTTGGGCGTCGTCTTCAACAAGTTTAACACAACACTCCCGATTGAAACGTAGAGTATCACAACTTGCCCTTAACGTCGTGTTATTCTCAATCGGTTCATCAAATGACATTGCACTTAAAAAATCCTTCTTAATCGCTAGTAAACATTGCTGTTTAAGCAAACGTGTGATCAAATCGGCACGTTTGTTTCCGCAGAGTCAGCCGTGTAGAGTTCTTGCGAAATCTCTACCCGGATTGTGGCTGCAAATAAATCAGCGTCGTTTCAACCATTATGGCTTATCTGCATCATATAATGCAACAGTGTGATCAGAAAATTGAAATTGTGGGAAATTTCAGCAGTAAACCTTGCGTATATTTGATGTGCTGGATGTGATTGTGGAAAGAATAGAGGAAGCAATCGAGCTTGTTTACATTTGGTCATCATCAAGTTAGATAATCCATAGTTGTATGGGCTCAAATAGCATGGTTGATAACAAACCATGAGAACAAAATTATTCATGCATTGTGGTCTATTTAGCCTAACTCATGGGGCTTAGTAACATAACGTTAATCAGTTGAGTTATACAAACTTTGCGAGGAAGTCATCACACCTATGTACTCAGTCTATCTGGAGCCTGAACGCACCACTGTATAAGGTTCAAGTTTCTCACCAGCCATTTTTAGGCGCAGATTCGTGAATTATTTGACTCTACGACAGCCAGCGTACGACCCTTGACCTGCCTTGATTGTACCCGCGCATATATGGTAGACCGCCTGGAATAAATTAGCCGGGCTGATTAGGAAATTTGACCATAAAATTCACAGTGGCTGCGGGCGTAAATGGTCTTATCGATTTGTGCACCAACCATAACAGTTGGTGCTCTTGGGTGAGTCTATATGATCGCCGTGCTGTGCGGTTCGGCTTATTTCACAGAATCAAACATATAAGCAGATCGTACTGAAACTGTTGACGCACTACCCTAAACAAGTTTGTTTTCAGCACTTTTTCTTGTGACTGCGTTTTCCGCCATGCAGCTGTCTTAACAAACGCCACTCTCACTTACTCCAGTTCTAGGGAAATTATGTTAATGTGGGATCCACGTGATGAAACGGTTGCCAGTTCAAAACGACACTAGCTCCCACTCTCAGGAAGCAGTGGTTTCTCCGCCCAGAATCCAAACACCCACTAAACTTACCCTGCGATCCATTTGAGAGTAATGCTTGGTAAAAGTCTGCGAGCCAGAAAGATCACACTGACGTATTAGACTAAACGAGGTGCTCGTCTAAACCATTCGACTTATTTCCGGCAAAAATATCATACTAGATAATACCGTGTTGCATTTCACTAATATGCATTACATAATGTTGCTGCACTGTTAGATGCTCGAAGATACATGCCTTCTTTCGAGCACAAAGGCGCAACTATGTACAATAGCACTATTGTCGGTCATTATTCGTGGTACAGTAGTACACTGTCAGCTCACTTCAAAACTGTAATGCACTGGCTTCTCTCTAGTTTTACTTGATAACACCCTTCATTATCTATTCAGCAAAACCAGCTTATAGCTAAATTTTCAAGTGTCTGTTTGTGTGAATTGCACAATACGTACAGTTGATCACAACTTTCGCATTTCCATAAAGGTTTCTTCGCACCTTCTCGACTTGAAGTACTATAGTCGAGTTTCGCTTATGTTTCAGCTCATCATTAGTCTGTGTCCTTCCCGTGGTCGTAGTTTGAAGTTCGGACCACATTCGTATTACGCAACTGTGCTGCCCACTTTCTACACGGTAAAATTAATCGTAGTATAGTAATCTTACGCCTCCTGAGAATGGCAAAAATGTTTCTTTGACAGAGATTCATTTTTGAGTGGAAGCCGGTAACCTCATGAAATCCGACGAATCAAGTGCCACCTACTAAATATGAGAGCGAAACCCTCTCAGAACAGCCAAATGAGTCATATGCTCATGAGTATTACTTGGTCTCATCAAGATTGTACAGTGTAGTAAAGTATCATAGAATCTAGTAAAATAAAGTACCAGGTTGTGTGATCCTGGCTCGCTGCATACTACGGCCTCTGTATAATTATGAAAGAACAATGAAGAATCGGTTCGAGATGAAGAGTGTTGACGTATACAACTGTGTAGATCAGAACTTAGCTTGTCAAAATGAAGTGTGAAGAACATTCAGTTCGCTTAATCCTGGGACCAGAGTACTCAAGTAGGGTTACACCCGAGCTGTGTGCACTGGGATCACCTCCTGTGGTAGGCTAGATCCAGTAAATATTCAAAATGATGTGAGTTTACGGTTCATCTGACTTTATTTACCCTAAGGGTAAATTTTATTCAGAAAACCCTTATACCTTGTCCAAGCATTTTTTGAACAAATATTTCCTATTTAGGGAGTTTTTCTGTAGGGCGGATTGTGTCACGTGTAAACTCTTAGCTGGTTAAGCCTTGTGCTTCTTTGATGGGTGGGCTGGTGCGAAAGAGAACAAAGGGCCAGATCTGCCCCAGACACGGAACAAGTACAGCACTGTTACCAAAGGTCTCAGGAGAATAGCCCGCTCTTAATAAGTGACAACCCAAACCGTGTTTACAATGTTACAGTAAGACCACTGGCGTATCTCTGTGGTAGATAAACGAAAACAAATACAGTGATTCTCACGCTGTTTACATACTTGGAACAACCAGGCAGTTGAAATTGCGTGCTGTTTAACTTGAGAGGCAAAAACGATTCCCGCCAAAAACATACCAATTTCAAAACTAGTACAAGATCTGGCTATCGCACTGCACAGACTTTCAGAGAATCACGGCATACGTGTTGACCGTGCTTGAGTGGTTGAGGGATGTCTGGGGAAAAAGATGTGTTGAAGCTCTCACCACTCAGACCCGGTACGCATGCGAGAGCCGTAATGATTGCAAACCTCAGTCCACAGTGTGCCATAACAATCAACAACAGGCACGTGTTCTTTATTTACACAACACCGAAATGATAGTCATTGGATTCGGCTGATCATTCAGGGCACATTGCATAGTCACCTGACCACAGTAAACCCCACGTATGTTCTGCTCATATGTTAGTGAGAATTCAAGTAAAACACTCACGAAGTGAGCCACCGTAGTCGATGGAAACGCTGAGTATTGCAACTTGTTCAAAACATTGGATTCTGCTCAGTTTATTAGTTAGGAGACTCAACATAGTTCTGTTATAAGAGTGTTTATAATGTCGATGTGTCCGGTGTAACCTTTCGGCCAAATTTTGTGCATACATAGTTACCGTAGGTTGTTTTCTGTTAAACGATATCAGAAAGACAACCGGTGTTAATACAACTTTTCGCTTGGTCGGAAGATAAGTTGCGATTGTCAAAAGTTTTCAGTGACTGAGGCAGCAAACAATGTTTTTTGACCTTCCCACATCCTTGGGAATAAGGGTTTTGCTGATTCCCACGCTGAAAAGTACCCCTCGTGAAAGTTCAATTTCTGAAAACTCCGGTCTGACTGCGATTACCGTCAGGCCCCCATTGGCAGATCTGGCAACTGAAGACCTCACTGGTTTCAAATTGAGTTAGCGTTTCTGTTTAATATCATTTGTAAGATTGTCTTCAAATATCAGTACGTACTACCTACCTCTTGCATCTTCAGTCTGGTGACATGCGATATCCATACGGGCCGCTTAATTCGGATAGCGTGTGTTCATAACTGCAACCAACTTCAGTTTTTAAAACCACCACAGTCTTTGCAATGTTTTCCATTGACTATTTTAGTGTGTGCTTGGTGTGCTGCTTGTATGCAGCATTAAGTTTGTTCATTTCGCCTTGTCCCAGCTTTAAGTGAGGTGTTCCAGATTCAGCCAACCCCTTGAGTGTGTAACCATGATTCTTCGTTCGTAATTCGGCCATTGACCACTGAATAAAGCACCTGTGTTGTTCATCAAAAGAGGGAGACTAGGTTACCTACAGACAGCGAATCGTGAAGAATTCTCCCCCACCTCTCTGCAATTAGGTCTAGTCCTTTCGTCACCTCGCCTATCGTAGATGAGTCAATTTTCTGCCAGATGCTTGGTATACTGTCATGATCCACACTGTACGTTATGCCAGACTAGTACCTTGTGTTGCACACTGCCGACAGGGAAGTCTCCACAGGCAAGCTCAAGCCTTCTGAGTATCGAATTAACACTAGCATGATAATTTCCTGGTGGGAATCGGAACTTTTTTCAACTTATAGTTCGACTAGCTTAATACACAAAACTTTGAGGCCAACGGAGACATTGAGAACGAGTGAGAACGACTAACCGTCCGACCTTTAGGAAAACACAAAAGTCAGCGTCTTTTTTCGGTCGTACGATAATTCGGTTAACATTTCCTTTGGCTTCCGCCTCCGAAACAGTCATTTCATTGTTCATATCGGTCCTCTCCTGAAATAACGCAGCATGGCTCTCAATGATATACCCGGAAACATATGGCACGTAACTTGGCAATGCTAAAGTAGGTGCGGAATACAGGGTGTCTGGGAAGGAGTGAACGTATTTTCCTATTTGTTTGAACACCCGATTTTCGGGCTACTTATTGACATGCATGTAATCGGTTAACAGTCAGTGCAAACTCGAGTTCAAATGCTCCGTAATTCGAAAGGATTTTTCAAATGGTACGCAACCCTTCAATACTTTGTGGTGAGGACAAGAATACAATTGGATCCCTACGCTGGGGTTCAGTTGGATGGCAACTGTGGACGCTGCTTATCGTTTATGCACAATCCCTTGTACATTGGATCACATTTATCTAGCCCGAGTATCCGCCAAACCTTAGCTGAAGGTATACATGCTTCACAAGTGCATACATGATATTTTCGTCTAGGAAGACGGTTTATTAGGGCGTGGTGGGATTTCTCTTATCCGCTGCGTCTCGCGTGTGAACCTAGCGAAAACAGTTGATTACCTCAAGATCTGAAATTCGTATAGCCCAGTGAATACCCTAGATGCTGTTTCGGTCGGGTGTGATTTCTTGATTTCAGCTAGCCACTATCCCGAGTTTGAACCCATCTCGTGGAAACAGATGAACTCACCAGATCGCCGAATAATTCGTCAGTATGGAGCTTTCTTGATGCGTCCTTAACAGATACCTTACTCGGAAGCTCACTCTCGAAATCCTTTTGAAGGCATCCGTCGTACTGATTAGCAAAATGAGTGAGCCCCGTGGAGACTTGGCAAACCAAATCAAGTTCTTCATCAGAGATTCACAAAGTCTTTCGGAAGCGTTTCCTTATACTGTCAGCGATGTTCTCAGACATGGTGTCCCTATAGCAGAGCAGCTCATAGTGTCTGGTTTGTACTTAATCATATTCACCCGCCTCAGAATCTGTCGGTTCCAAGCAAATGATTTAGGACTACTCGCCCCAGCAGAGCTGCGTTTGTGCTATCGTCGAAACGCCCCCATGTCAATGCCCATTTAGATGACCAGCACGGCAACGTCTAACAAATTGTGGTGATACAATTCGTTAAGCGACACCGGAGTACAATCATGTAGCCAATTGAGATGTCCGGTACCACTGGAAACTCATGCCGAGCAGCTTCCTTGGTGACCTCGCCTACTATGTGGCGAACAATCTTGAGGTCGTTAGCTAAACTATCCACGATTGCTGGTTCAAAAGTGGTCAGCCCTGTTTCGTAGGCAACACATCACCGCACTTAAATGTGAAGACTTCTCACAGTATTATGAGACCTGAAGTGATTTACTGACACTGGCGGATTCTCCGTTCATTAGCCGCGTAGTTAGCGATGAAGCAGTCATTCTTGGACGATGGACAGATAGAACATAAACGAATGTTTTGTCATTCAGCTCATTTCGAGTTGACTAGTACCGCCGCCTGTAAAGAAGATGCGAGCAATGATCTCTATCACCAGGAGGAACTTTTGGCGCCACTGTACCGGAAGTAAAAGAGAATATGAAACAGAGCAAAGACCTCGACAAGAGTGTCCACAGTTTTGCCGCCAGAGGTAGGGTCCCCCTGCGCTGTGCAGCTCAAACCTCTCTTGAGCCAGTCAAGCCACGCACTCTTAACTTACTGACGGTATTCCGAGATTGAGCCTGTGTGGATGTAGTGGAGGATGAAGTAGTGAAGATGGTGGTTCGCACAACGCTAAACGTTTTGTTCAGTTCATCTGTTCTATGATGGTGGTTGAAATTTTGCTCGCTTTCTACCCCTTTTTACTAGCATTTTTCTAGCTCGGGCCTCAATTTTTACAGGTGCTTTAAACGGAGAAATGAGTATTCAAAGAGAAAACTATGCACAACACGTAACGCTACCACAAGAATGAAAACAGGCCTTGAAGTAAAAAGGAACACCACTGTATATATATGACGATGGAATGATCTTCCGTCGGAATCACCGCTTCGGACGAAGATTTTTGGTGTTTCCGTGTTATGATTGTTAGGGGCCGCACTTGACTGTGGTTCATAAATGCGTGAAGCGCTAATCCAGATTTGCTTTTAACCTTCCGTAGCCCACAAGCTGTGCTGTTTCGAAAACGACTAAGTTTATGAATGTTGGTGAAACTGACTAGCCTTATTTCGGTGAATTAGAATTTTTCACTTACTTTAGCCTTCAGGGTAGATGGGAGATTCAATTAACACAGATATTTTAGATGTGCACTGAAGGATTTTTCAAATACTTCCAATATGCAGGTATCAGTAGTCTTAAGTCACATGCACAGTTTGAGAAAGTGTTGTTACCTGAGAAAGCCGCCAAAAGGTTGTATGTGGTCGCAGCAAATAAACGTTTACCCGGTCTTGATCTCTTGTTTAACCAGACAGTCTGGTACCTAGTGTTGGTCCACCAACCTGATATGGTTGATGACAGAGAGATAAAAAATTAACCGTACGCTTTAAATTGATATATACAGGTCTGTTCTGATTGTCTTACACTGAAACGCCCAGAACCCCTGATATTTTTTTGAAAACTAGAATTTCTTGCGGTCATCCACTCCTACGTCCCACGTGACCTACTCTTACGACACACATGGGTTGCACTTAAGAGTGTGAAAATGAGAACGATCCTAAGGTGAGCTTTCCACTTCAAGTAGACAATGACTGCTAATTGCATATTGTCATTACACACATTCCAGTTGAGATACACTTGCAATGAAAGTTGCGACAGCCTGAACACGAATTACGTGGCCTCATTTTTCCAACAGCTTTTTCATCCCAACAACAACCTATATTTAACGAGCATTCTGTCCATGCAAATCGTGGCACTCATGATACAACTTTTCTTATTTGCATTGGTTCACGCACAACTGCGAATATGAAACCCATAGATATTCTACTGGGTACTATTACTGCTCTCTCCGATGAGTGACGGACAGTTTAAAGTGGATTTTAGAGAACCCTGGTGACAAGGTTGCAGACGAAAACGGTTCGTGCCAAATTTTTCACATCTGTTGCACGTATGTACGTTGAGGACGATCGCGCAATTATTTCACATATAACTTGACATTCTACCCCATGTCATATTTGGTTGGTTTTTTCCGTTAACATCTGTTTGTTTCAGTAGTTTGTTCCGTATTCTTACACACTGTTGGCAAACGGGACATTTACCGTTGCGTACATGTTGGCCAAACTGGAGTGATTTTGAGCAGGTGTCAAAAGCAGTTCCTCCATGCTCATTTCATATCCAAATTACTGTTTCATTTTTCACATACAGGATGTGAATAACACCATAATCCACGTTTGGAAAATGGAACACTGGCAAGATGAGATGAACCGCATCACTGAAGCAGGATTTCCTGTAATCTATTCCTCCCAGTGGTATCTGAATTATATCCAGTACGGAATCGATTGGCCAAATTACTATACCTTGGATCCGACAAAATTCGGAGGTGAGCTTATTGTTCATTGCTGTGCATCAATTTGAATTTGAGTAGCGATAGCATTTTGATCGGAAAACACTGTTGTCTTTTTTATTGGAATCAGGTTCTCTCGAACAAGTGGCTCTTGTTCGTGGTGGAGAAGCCACAATGTGGAGTGAATATGTGGACGAGACGAATTTGATTAGTCGATCATGGTAAGTTTTGGGAACTGAACTAGTCGGACAAGCAGTTTACACACTTTTACATAACGTATGTGTTCGGTCGCAGCAGTGGACAACAAATATACTACTTACTATTCCTAATCGATTTCGAAGACACCAACAAACTACTTCTAACAGATATAACGAACGAACATTTTCACTTTTCAGTCAACGATCTTGGTAAATTTCCCAGTTTGTTTTGACATATGACTCACACACATTCATCTAAAACAACACACTTTTATTGACTGTAGGTTGTAGTATATCCCTGATATTTGGTTCTAATCATAGTGCAATCTTTTCTGTCGGCCAATCTTTCAAAGTCCTCCGAGTGTTATTGCAATGGTAATCACAGGCAAACAAAGTTAACCACTGCATTTTCACACTTGTAGTCTGCATCCAGCTGTTGATCTACATATAACAAGTCTGTACCTACTAAAGTACCTACAAAAGTAGCTGTCACTTTTGAACAAGTCAAACGCTTTCCTCTAATCTTGTCGTGTCCATAGATCAAGGAAGTTACTTTCATTAGGTATCCGCCGCTTTAAAGCGTTTCAGATATGCTTACAAATTTGCTGTAAGATACAGTCCAATTTAACACATGCTGTTTCGCTTTAGCAGGAATACTTGATGTTCTTCGGCCAGTCAGTACCCCACTTCCTAAGCTGAACGTTACCAGTCCCTCACTTGACAGTGAAAATCAACTAAATTGCGTAATGCAACCCAACTTAATGTATATCGTGTTATATTTTAACGTTTCGTATCATATTATGTTGCGTTATATTGTATTGTGTTATATATGTGTTCAGAGGACAATACGATATCCGGTTGTAAGTTGACGATCTCAGTCTAAAAATATCACGCTAAATATTACGCTAACGTTATTTCACAGATAACGGTGAAAAACTTGAGCTATCCTCTTACTTGTCTCTTCCCTACTAAGTAACACCATTTTCCCTCCACATATTCACACTTTTCCCATAAGCGATCACACTTCTCTTGGAAAGTGTGGTTCACAACATTTTCGGGAATTCGAAGGAGCCCACATCTTTTAATAATGAGCTGTCATGTGTTCTGTGATCTTTGGCAAAAATAGTCACTAGGCAGTTGAACACCTAACGAAGGATTTCTCCATCAATACTTTTGCGGTGAAAAACCAACTGTTCCAAAATTATAATTTAGTTGTCACCCACGATCTGCTAAGAAAATTTAAAATTCTCTGTCCGTTTCCCGTTAGTGACGACCAGGAGGCAATCGCTGTGTGACAGTTTCTTCCATCCATAGCCTTTGTTAGCTGTGAGGCAAGAACGACCGGGTCATGTATATCAGGGTTCAGGCACGCCACGTAATCGGTGATAGTATCCATCCAGGAATGGAACTCTAAAAACTGATCATTGTTTGATAAAACGGCGATTACTGACCGAACAACGTGCTTACAGGCTAAGAGCGTATTGAGTAAAGAGTAAAACGTGTGCGCAAAATAAACCGTACTGAACTTTTAGCAAACGAATTTTTCTCGGTCATCTACTTCTCCTTAGCTCATGGAATTTCTTTCACAAAAGTTACATGTATTTCTTACACGTTAGACAATGTGCCTGACACTGTCGGTTCTTTTAATAGTAGTCTGACATTTCATAGTCAAATCATTTACCATCATTACCAAGCAAATCGCAAACGGATCTCTATGAAAACAAGTTAACCATTAGCTCATGGGTTTAAGGCTAAAGGCAGGAATCATCAGAATATGCTCGGTTTTTGTCGTGCCCGTTATTGATATGAATATGGAACAGTGAAAAAAGATATGTAGCGGTGTGTTTAAGGATTACATCAAGCAACGACAACAGTGAAATCTCGCGTCTAACACTTTTTAAATAGACGGGAGTCCGACGAAACCTTAAAACAAGCTCTGGAAGAGCAACCAACAACTTCAGAAGAAAGGCTGTCCCAGTAAGTGTTAACTGCATAGGAAGCGACGTGCAGTCTGGGAAAATCCGAGGACAGAGTTTTCAGAGCTTCGCATCATGGCCTTGTCGGACATTATCGACTTATGCAGCTGTTAGACCATTGGATGATCCTCGAAAGATAACTGCATAGATAATAAGAATCATAAATAGGGACGTACCCGGTATATTCCTCAGACTAGCGTTTAGTTTGGCAGTCAGTCACTGAACACGCTCAATTGCAAGAATGTGTTGTCTAAAGGTAGTTTGCACGACTTGTTCAACTCGTTAGAACAATTGCCTCAGAGAAACGCTTGAGTTGGAAACGTTGTTATTCTATGCAGGATGCTAAGTGGCTTATAATCTCGAAGTAGCAAACCCTCATTTTTTAAACAGTTCCATAGGAAGTATGTGTTTCCAAACTGTACCTCAAATTGATCTTATTTGTTGTGTTTTCTCTTATTGACCTCTGGCCCATCTGTTTATGTTTAATCATTTTCTGGAGTAAATAAAGACTGTTTCAAATCAGCGGATACCTGCGTTAATACAACTACAACCAAGAAGTGTTTGATTTCCTACGCTGTGTTTAGTACGTCAGTTATAGATCATAGTTGAATATCCACTCTCTACAGGACGTCATAGAAACTTGTTTTTCGAGACGCCTAACAATGGTACAGTGTCATCATCAAATGGAATATTGAAACCAGAAATCTTGAATCTATAAAAGATTAGCAGTTCCAATGTTACTCTGCTTATTCTATTTTTTACAAACATGGTTACTTATTTCCAAGTTATGAATGGTGCTCGGCTTTAGTACGATTTTGGACGGACGGTTTTACGTAAATGAAAAAGCTACACGAAACCAGGGTCAACGTTATATTTCCTGAAATCGTAACTACTCAAGGGAATCTGGATACCCTTCTGAACAGGTTTACTGAAATTGTAAAAGTCAACCGAATTGAAGAGTCTCAAAGATGAACATTTCTGAAGAGGTTAATGGGACCTATGTTGCCGAGTAGATTTGGCAAGATTTACAAGAAAGTACAACGGAAAAGTATGGTACGAAAGCACGTATTACAACTCACGTTATTACTGATTTTTAAGCATGCCTTAGAAGGACAAAGATAAGGCATGAAAATATTCATCTGAACGCCAGTGCAGACTGTCGGCATACTCTGACAAAAAGTCAGCATCAAGTCCCGGCGTTTCTGCTCAGAATAGGACAGCCGCGAAATGCATATCAGTTAGAAAGCTACAAACGACTTACATCACTGAACATTCCAGAGTGAAAAAACCAATTCACTATCCATTAGACTAACAGAAGCCGTTTGGGGCAAATTCATCTCCATGGAGATGAACACGCAACGTGTAACTTTGCTATTAATTCCACAAATGTGAGTCACTTTCAGTAGGAGTTTGAAATTTAGCGGAACCTTGCATTTGATTTCAGAATTTTTACATCCTCGTGAGCTACCCGGAGGTGAACAACAAAGAAAAATGCGCCCGACACCTGAGTGAGCACGCGGCCAGTAGTAAAAAATTATCCACAACTTAGCGAATGGTTCTAGTATGAGCATCCAAAATTCTATCTTTCTCACTTCAGATTACACGTGCCGTGCATATGTCTCATTCAATTATGGGAAGAAACGTGTAGCAGTGAGTTTGTTTCTGATGCTCCATCACCAGACTAAATAGAACACATCTGTATGGGTTTGCCTAAGGTAGTACGCCTGCAGGATGAGGCCTGGTAATAATCAATGTCAATGTTCATAAGGTCCAACTATGTAATAACAGTTACTTGGATTATAGACGTTTCTAGACAAATCGGTACGCTACTGTAACAGATCGATCAGGGCTGTTGGTCCATGGCCACGGAAGGTACACCAAACATTTGTATGAACATGATGGGGACAAATGTAGTCGGATTGCGAAGGCTAGTAACCAACCTTTGACCTACTTTGATTACGCTCCATAAACTCGATCGGTCAGCTTGAACGAGTCGGCCTGGTTGATCAGATGAGTTGATTCTACCAGGTAAGCAGCGAGCACCGGTGAGAAAGCCTTTATCGATCTTCAAGCTAGCTATGCCGAGTGATGCTCCCGGATGCCTTCAGATTAGCGCCATTTTGTGACACTTCTGTAGCTCGTTACACAGGAGCAGACAAAACGGCAAATACAAAAAGAGGCAAGGTGTACGGTCAACATCTTTCACCTGGAGACGCGTCAGTGATGTGGAAGTAAATCGACTGCGTAAATGAGCTACGAAATAGGTTTTGTTAATTGCCACCCCAAGTCTTCTGGTTACATTTTCAACATTACTGTCGCTACTGAATGTCAACGAAATCTAGGCATATTTGTCTACTCTGGATATTGACAATATGTAAACACAAATTGGAAACGAGTTTTACGAATGATCCGTATACACATGGATTTCATCATTGAGAATTTTCGTTACCTTCCACTTTTATAATCCCACTACACTACTTGCAGTCACAAAGTAGGCGGAAACGCACTACACGCCGACACTGATCAGCTCGCCTTGTTAACTCGCATTTGTGAGCCTCGTGGATAGGCTATGGTGGATGGGAAGATATGAGAAGATATGAGTAACACCACGGGAACAACAGCATTCCAAAATACCTAAATATTGCCCTGGCGTGAAGCATTGCCGTATGAAAGTTTGGGCATGATGGTACTGGCAGGGGTAGTTAAACTGGAAAGTAGAGTTGTATAATCTTAGGGTAAAAGTGCGTCCGTCTTACAATTATTCACGTCAGTTTGTTTAGTGTAGAAACTATTTATGACTGTGGTGTAACCGTGTTTTTTTGCCGTGGGTTGTCTGATATGTGCTTGAATATGTGTCAAAGGACTTCGTTAGTGTATAAACATTTCAACTTCGGTCAATCAGCGTAAAACGAATAACATTCAGATAGTTAGGAAGTCTACTGCGGAACAAAATTTGGTGGAAGAGTTACTAGCGCTTCTCCTGCGGTGACCACCTACTGTAAGCTCGTGAACACGAGAAGTGAGGTTTGTCATGTGACATCAGCTGTTCGCTAGGAAACTAGTAGGACAACGAGCACGGATCTGTTTTACAGACTGATGCATTTTCCGTAAGCCCCCATTGCCGCAATAGATTGGGTGCTTTTGTTGCTTGTCAGTGACTTCTCCATTTAGTGTTTCTTTTCACACAAACTTTTTACATGTGCCTTTTATTTTTCTAACAAAAATAACCGAGTCAATACGTACAAACTAGTCCTGATGACGTTTTGAGTTCCCATGGAGAGTTGTATTAGTTGGAACATTGTATTCAAGTACCAGGCCTAGTTTAAGGGGCAGTATCGGTAACAGATGTCATTACGGTGTGCTTCATGACTGTGTGGTTCAGAAAAACACATCGACGGTACCAGTTGACTGGATAGCAATTCATCTATGCAGCTTGAATCGCTATTACTTTGCAAGGTGAGAATTTCCGTGTTAGCTTTCAATTACTTCACAATCAGTTGCCATGCTAACCCTCCGCGACGAACTGGTAGCTGAACAGTCCGCCTTCGACATTCTAAACGATCGACAAACTTTCACATTCAAAGTCACACATTTTGGGCTCAACAGACTTCCACTGGGTCAAGTGAAGACTTCACTGGAGTAGTGAACGGTAGAGAGTGAATGTCAAATAATCCATTGATACCATCAGATAGAGAGTACCAAAAAGAACAACGGTAATTTGTCTTATTCACACTATGTGGGTGGTTTTCGCTTCGTACACGCCTAGATGTACACCACTTTGCAATGTGACCGGTTCTTTTTTTGTGTCAGTTCCCTGTGAAATGATCGTGGAACTTATTGTCCTCAGTTTTGTTTACACTTTGCCATCCCCATTTGGTTGATAGCGTTCCAACGCGGGCAGCGTACCCACCTGAGTGTTGTTGTATATGCAGCTCTGGTTTTCTCGAGAAGAAAACTACGGAATGGATGCAATATTGCCGTGAATAACATTGTTAAGTAAAAGATAATGATAGGTTGGATAGGAACACACCATTCCGAACAAAACTCTCACAGCTGAGTGAAATATGGTGGAAAATCTTATAACACATTCATTACTATTATTATAAGAACTTCCATCGACAGATTTTTCACCTCGTACTTTCACATACTCATACTTCCACATGTTCATGCATCACGTTTGAAGTAGTGTTTGTGTGTCTTGAATTGAAAACTACTCTACCCGCTATTGCCAGTAGTCCGTCATGTCCTTCCATCCAAGCACAGCCGACCCATATAGTCCAGAAACGCACATTGAGGTGGATTGTTGGGCAACGTGATTGTGCTATGAGTTTCACCGATTTCAATGCTGCCGTTAGTGTGATTTGACGTCAAGCTTTAGATCAAATGGGTTTATTGTGCCGTCTTGTTGTTGTGTTATTCGGTTTCTAGGCCACGAGGTGCAGCTGTGGCCGAACGACTCTGGACCAGCGGGGAGTTAAGTGTGGATGAGTTTCGCCCTCGGTTAGAGCAACTGCGATGTCAAATGCTTAGGTACGTCCTGTTTGCTCATCACTGATCTTTTTTCTGTTCTTCTTATGTATGTTTGAAACAAAGAACCCCATTAAATTAATTTTCAGTTAACCGTCAAATGTACTTTCTATTACAGGCGTAAGATGAACGTGCAGCCAGCAAATGGGCCTGGCTATTGTCCCGCTTGAATCACGGTAAATCTGTTTGCAAGAAAATCGAATCATATTTGTTTCCGGAATAAAATTATGCATACATACACCTCTGTTCTGGAATTAAGTGGGTTTGTTTCTGAATATTGGTGAAAAATCCAGCAACTAGATTTCAAATGATCCGTAAACGAAACGTTGTCTCAAAATTTAAGATGTAGAAAGCGAGCGTCACTGATACTTTTTTTATCAGCGTAGTTATGTTATTGGGGTTTTCGTAACGTTAATCTACAGGAAACAGTAACCGCGATTAAAAAAGCTTTTGGTAGATTTTCGGGGATTTAGGTCATTTTAAACTGACCGCCATGCACACTCAATCAAACCCCTTGTATTCAGATAAGCCTTTCGGTAAACCCACTATGTAAGGGATAGTCAAACAGCGAATACAAATCAGAAGTTCACAATCACGTGTGTTTGGCGTTCAGTTTGAAGAAAGAAACTGAGCAGTTAAAGATATCACAACTTAAACGCATGACCAATCAAGGCTTAATTATTGCAAAATGATGTGAAGTGCGTTCACACGTTATGCCTTGCATTTTTGGTAAATGTCATGAACTCATGGTCACTGGACTTATAAGGTATGTTTGAAGTTATTTAGGCAAGTCGGCTATGTAACCTAGCGGCGATCGACTCAACGGTGGCCTGCGTGAGCTGTCGAACTTAATCAGAGTGGTCTGATGCAGCCTTATAAACAATGCAAAGATCTTTCTCAATATAGGCTCAATGTCAATCAGATATAAGATTATCGTACTGGTGACAGTCTCATTCGTTACGCTACCGATTGGTTTATGAAAAGACGTCATACCAAGCAAGCCAAATTTGTCGGTGTCGAATAAACTCAGCAGTTTCGTAGCATTTATTTGGTGCACTTGTTTGTCGATACAGTTGACCACAACTTATCGTAACTGAATGTGCCACAAAGTCGAATCTGTAACTACATCGCAGATTGGTTTGTTCACTGTATGAAAAGTAGACCACTTTGACTGATTAGGTAGAATAGTGTTGACAGCTCGGGATACTCACCTACGACGTTCTTGTTATTGTCTTACAAACCTCGGTATTGTAGTGAAGCTATACAAATTAGAACCCGTCAGTAGAACTTAAAACTTCGGTGGGAGGTTGTTAACCAGGGGGCCGTCAGCATGAACCAAACAGGAAGTTCACTCACCTCATTAACGGACAACGTGCTTACTGGCTCGTGCCAGACTTGCAAGTGATTTATTTTTAATCAGCTTTATACTTTCTTCTTCCATCCTTATACTGCCGCGTCTTTTCGACCAACTTACTAAAGATTTTTCTTAGTTGGGCAAACGTTCGTTTATACCAGTCGTCAGCCTGAAAAAAGGCAAGCAGCTGCCGCTCCGTTTTATTTTATTTGTAGACTACAGACACGGCTGTACTTCAAACGACCTGATCGATGTGAGTCTCGTAACAGAACGTTTGGGTTATTGATAAGATCTGTCAGTAATTCTGCCCAACTTTGAGTACACCGTTTGTTTGTGATCACGTTAGTGATCTGTGATTCTTAACCCTTGTACCAACCGGGTGGACTATGGTTTGATGGATTTCACACGTTCGCACGCTGGTTGTCTGCCTCAGTTTGACACACGAGACCCATCCAGGTTCAGTAGTCAGGAAAACGTTACACGATTTGGCCTGACAACTGTAGTCAATCGACGAACCTTTTTCGGATAAAAAAACCCGACAATTCTGTAACACTCCACTGATTATCAAATGAACCACTTAGAGTACATCCGCTTGCTGTGCACAAAACAGCATGGCTAAATTGGACTAGGGATACTCAGCTCATGAAAAACTCATTGATAAATCCAGTTAATCATTTTCATGTTAATGTAGTCAATGAGTGGGTACTATAGTGACTGAATCACCAAATTTCGACAAAAGCAGAACAAAGAGCCTCGAGAAAAAATGAGGTGTCTCTTGTGTAATTTGCTACAGACTTTGTCAGTATTCAAAACACAAGGAAATTACCCTAGAGGGTCGGACTAAAAAATGGCCCCACTTCTTACGTGTATTAGTTCAATGGATTTTGCCTATCGGATTAATCTATACTAGAGTGTACAAGAAGTGTCTGTTGATCCCGAAGGAGCTACTATTCGGAAACTCAACACAATTTTCGGATCAAGTAGCATGGCCTGTCATATTCATCCTTAAAACGAACATGCTTGTAAAGCTAAGACTAAACAACACCACTGGCACCATTTCAAACAAGTGTTCTACATAATTTCCTTTCCTTTCATTTGTTTGTTGCCTGACAACGAAGTTATCACGTCATTTCAGCAGTATAACCTTAGCGATAGCTGACGGACTTGTTTGGCCAGTAGGTTTCATCAGCTGTGATGAAAATGTCATGTGAGCAAACTGACTGTTGAGTGCTAGCTGACCTGCGTAAACCCTTAACTAGAGCGCAGTGATGAACGCCTGAGGTATCGCTAAGAAACACCAGTATTTTCGTCAGGTCAGCAGAGCAATCTGTCTTCATTAAAGTTGAGTTACGCTTGTATAGTACAGGTGTGTTTAATGTTTGTTAATAGGTTCTGGCACGATCAATAAATTGGCTGTGACGCACAGTTGGCGTTTGTATTCGGTTCAACAACACATTTGACACCTCACTGTATGCGCTTTATAAGATTCTACCAATTCTTATCGGAAGTAGGTCGTAACAGACCCCTCTGCAGCCACTTGTGAGAAACTGACAAAATATCACTAATGCATGTATGCGAGGCATGGTATGTTAGATGAAGGCGGTGTATGTGACTGCAGTGTAACCAGGGCCGCTCCACACGAACATGATTCATTCAAACAATCGCACGTAAGCTGTTTATCTTCGTTTGTGTGCACAGCCATGACAAACAATCCTTGGTGTCTTTGAATACATTTGGCTTTGACCGTTGGCATACTGAAGACCAAGGAGGGTGAATTAAAGTATACATAACATACCGATTTGAAATTCGGCGAGAAGACACGAAAACTAGGTTTTGCAATGCGGCTATGCAATTTAATCCCATAGTCCACAAAGCTGAAACACAACAGCACATTTTGACCGTTACTGGGAAATTTGTAGATTGTAACCACTCTTCTTCCAGGCTGCAATTCTTCCCAGTTTTCTAGAATTTAAGCTACACGCATCGGATGGGGACGTTGGTCAGCCAACATTGCTACGTTTACGCATTTGTGCCCGCGTTACACATGCAACCTAGGTCGCATCATAAAGTACTGAGAAGAACAAAGCCGCATGCAAGGTCGGTGCTTATAACAGTATTCTTTAAAAACAACCTGAAACCAAATGCCTACTTAGAAAGGTTTCTAAAACAACATTCAACCTATACTACATTACTGGTGTCCATCACTTAGGAAGCAGAGGAAACTATTTCGCAATCTAACTCTCAAATAAAATATCATGAATGAGGTTCTCACCCAAAAGCTAAACAGAATATTACGGAAACAGGTACTCCAGCCAAACATAGCATCTCGTTCAAATTCAGTCCATGATTGTGTCGTTACTTTTTTCACTAATTCTAGGTGGGTATATCACTTCTGCTGCTCCTGTAGAGTTATTGGTACCGATCGCAAGACAGCACAACCATATGGAGGTCATAGGGAGGCAATTACTGTTCTACCGCACACGCAGTAGCTTACAACGAGTGTGCACCTATGCACACTGCAACTGAAAATATGTGTTAAAAAACTCTTATGGAACCCATCCGGGTTTGCTTGTAATCTGCCGAATCACAATCCAATATAAAGAAACCCTGTCCGTGAATATCTTGTTCTACTCTTCTTCACTCACCCTTCACTGTAATCGAATTCTTTTCAGATTTCCAAGTGCAACCTAACAGCTTCATCTGCCTTCTCTACACCGGTTTAATCTTAATCTTGCCCCGCCTGCATTACTCTGTTTGTTCCCACTACCGTCTCGCCTTATACCAATTGCCATTTGATACAACATGTCCCACGCGTACGCCATCCACCAGTGATTATTCCCTTCATATCAGTAGAGCTATGAAAAAAATGACGGAAAGGAACCACGATGCTAAACCGTCATTCTGATGATACGGGAATGGTCGATCTACCAGTTAGGTTAGATTCCAACCGTAATGCCCAACTCCGTTTGGAAAAACTCATGTTTTTGCTTCACCCAATCAGATTCACTGATGTATAATAGTTCCAGTTTTTTTGCTGTCCATCAGCCGGTAATCATGGTGTTGATGTCTAAGTGTTTGTCTAAGTGCTTGTGGATCATGGTAGACGGATTTTGCAAGATTATATTTTTAAGGAAATCTCATGAACAATCGGTTGAATGGTTCCCAGTAGTTCAGAACACACTACCTTTCTAAGACATTTCAGATAAGACTAGGGATTTACTTCGGAAATACATCGTTTGCTTGTGAAAAACGACGCGTCGTATAAAAACAAACGATCTGATGAAGCCGACGTTGAAGGTATTGGGCGCCGCTGGACAGGTTCGAGAATCTGATACTGGAGACATAAATGTATTGAAACCAAGAACCTTTGCAGACTTCCTATTTCAGTTGATTCTGAGACCATCTTGGTGCAAGTGGGGGATTGCTGTTCCACTTTTGTTGTGCTCACCAGATTTGTAGAAAGTATTTTTGGAGTATTGCTGAATTTTAAGCTAGCATATAGCCGATAATAACATTGAGCATTCCGGATAATTTTTTTGCCCGGTTGTGAATTGTGTAAAATTCACTGTAAAAAGCATTGTTACTCTAAGCAAGATCAGGTTGCATATATGAGTTCAGATGTGTGCTCTCGGCTACTTGTATCAGTGAGTAGTGGAAACAGTGCTTCATCGATCGACCGAGTATATTCCGAAATAGATTTAATGGCTGAGAGGTAAAGGTGTTACCTGGATTACGCAGTTAGCCTGAAACCAACAACTAACTGCTTCAAATGAGAAAAACCTCGTATTTAACTTGTGTAACAAAGATTGTTGCTCTGTTGTTAACGCCGTTTTAGTTTTAGCCTGTGTAAGTCGTGCGCATAAAATACTGAGCTTTTGGTTCATGCTTGTTTGTGTTGCTTCCTTCTACAGGACTGTCGCTGACACCCATACTTTGAAAGAACGCTGTCTATCGGTGATTCCACGTTGCCCCACAGTTGGTTCGCAAGTGTTGTGGGTATTCAGGGTAAAAACTCCCAGCTTTCCTGTTACAGTGTCTCCGGGGTAGCGCTGCGTGACCAACGATTACTCCTACTAATCTCCGCTGAAGATCATCTTTTCATAAAAATACGATGTACCCTCTGTAACCAACGTGCATTAAATATAAAGCGGCTGTTGACGTGGTGGCTAACTTCAATCTAACTAGCATGTGTCTTCAATATTACATGTGTAGAGGAATTTATTCTGATCTAGTAGTGAACAATCTGATTTTGTTTTGTGGATCCCGTTAACTGTCTGGTTTCTGGGGCTATCTAAACCGTTAACTGTAGTGTGTAACTGCAAAAATATGGTGAGAGTTTAACATGTACATCATGCAAACTTATTCTGATGGATTCTACTGGTGGGTTCACATCCGAGAACTTGACGAACCACGTCAGCCGACCCTCGCAAAGTCATCGGACATGCTGTGAGGACAATCATGAGCTGCCTTCGGAATGTTAGCGGCAACCTGTCCATAAACTCGTCAATCAGCTTATGTTGCTCCGAATGTTTGTCTAGTCCCGGCGGGGCCCTTGACAATGCTGCGTACACCGATACGACAAGAACGAGATTGTCACCTACAGAATCGAACTGGGCGCCCTTAACTGAGATCCGGCAATCATCGTGGACTTAACGGCGGCACACACCAGCCTTCAATAGCCTTTTGTACTGACTCCGAAACCCACCTTGTTGATTGTCCGCAGACCAGCCAGTCTCGTCTAGTAGTTCCTCACTTCGACCCTACTGGCCAAGTTCTAGCAATTTTTCAAAGACTTTGAAAGTCCCCAAAATAGAATGAAACGGTGGATCTCCATCCTCAGTCCTCGTTATGCTGATTCACTCAGTAAGCCCTCGCAAACTGACCGTCCTCCACCGACCTATAGGGGCGGCAAGGAACGAGTGAACTCTGACCGATAATCTAGAAGAGACAACCTGACTTTGTCCAACTTCCGTCAAAGGGTGTAGATTTTATGGAGCTTAGATAAGTGACAGAATGAAAGTCTTGTTAAGTGAGAAGCAACCGATGTGTTCGGTGTGAAAGGGAAGGATTTGGTGAACCTAACCTTATGAGCCGCATGCTATTGCAGCGAGACTGGTGTTTGAAAGAGTATTTACGTACATCTGGCGAATAAGAAAACATGGAAACTATTTCAAGAATGGATCAAACGAAGGTGAAATAATTATACACCTCCCTGTAACAAAACTGGAACGATTGTCAAAACGTTGAAAACTCCTTAATTGTTGTAAGACTGATGAGTTTGCAGATCAAACTGACCTACGCAGTGATCACCGAGGAATTTATGGGTAACTTATGAAGATATGAATCCACAACTTTACTTGAAATTTGTTTCTGAATATACAAAGCGTTAAAAAAGGATGCATTTGTGATGCCCGTCCACAGAGTTCATCCAAGCAAGCACTCGCGCCTTATGTTAGTTCATCCAGAGCACAGATGGGTGACCTATGTCTTAATGTCTGTCTAATGCTTTACATCCTCCAGTTCGCTTCAACTAGGGTTGATCAGGCATCAACCACTTGATCAGTAGTTACCTAGTCTGCCTGTCATGTAATTCACTGTAATTGGACGTGTTTAAACTTCCATTCGTATAACGAATCTCTGATTGCAATTACACCCATTTTATACCCTTACAGACCGGTAGAGTGTACTAAGTACAATGCACGACACACATCCTTTATCCCAACAAATGACTTGTAACAACCGCACAAGGCTAGAACGTAAACGATCGAAGATGACACTGTATCAGAAAACCTTCAACAGGAAATTATTGGAATGCCGAGCAATGATACACCGCGAACGGCTTAGAATTGCCTGAACCCCATGGAATAACCCTCCCCGCGATCGTAATTTACTCAAACTTCACATATCACTGAAGTTCTGCTGTACCCAAGACGACGCCAAAAGCTCCATATAAATGGTTCACTTTCGACGCTTCAACGCATCGATCCGCATCTAGCTTGCTGTCTAATTCGGGGCAGTTTTCACAAAATACACAGTAGTACGTTTCATTTTCGACTGCAAAATCTAATTTATACTTAAATAAGCTGCTGTCAACCGCAGTATTATATTTTGATAGTAAGTTAACCTATTAGTTACATTTGGGATTTTATATCAGTCCGCTTACATGGCATACGACCAACACCGAAAAGTAGATTGCTAGCGTTAGTCTAATTTGTACAGTACGCAGCCGACAAATGGACCAACTGAGAACCAGTTAGTGTGTGACTACATTTGTTTACAAGATAGCTTGAACACCAAACATTCGACTGATCAATCAATATATATATGTTGTTCCAAAGATCATCGCATGAGAATATAATCGTAAAATCGCTGGACGCAGTAAATTTTGAAGTGCTTGGTCGGACAACACTATTCATGTCAGTGCCGATAATTATCGTGTCGTTGTGCTGCATCACCAGCATCAGAACTCTTGTCCCGAAACCCTTCAGAGTAGACCCAGGAACTGAAGTGTACATTGTCAGTACTGAAATAGCTTTTGAACATGATTACACAAATTGTTATATTCTCCACGATGCGGTAAGAAGACTTGCTGACCGTCTACGCCTTAGAAACTCGCCTACGAACAACCAAACATCACCAACCGCAATGGTCAATACGGTGCGCATCAGGATCATCAGAGGCTGCGATGAATCTGGTGGGGCACTCTGGCCATCAGAGTCGATGAGTGAAATGTGTGAGTAGTTAAATTCTGTGTAATAAAACTTTCTCACACCGCCCTCAGACACCGTTCTGGTAACGGACGGTGAGCTCACGATAGAAGCCGAAGAAATCTGGGGTGTCCTACACGGACTTGAAACTATTGCACAGCTCGTATACCGAAGTCAAACCAATACGGTAAACAGAGGCTGAACCACCACTACCACCTTTACAGCCAATAATTGAATCTCAGTGTATTGAAGACAAACCCCGTTATCTACACAGAGGTTTCCTGATCGATACATCAAGGCACTATCTGGACTTACAGCATATTTTCCAGTTTGTGGTATGTTCTGCCCAACTCACTTGTCCGTTTACCTACGTTCAATCTTCTCCAACAAGGATGCCATGGCCATGGTTAAAATGAACATACTGCATTGGCACATTGTGGATGAAACTTCGTTTCCCTACTCATCTTACACTTTTCCGGAACTTGCCCGAAAGGTGTTTGTCGTTTTTGAACCGTATTGTATCGTTGATTAAGGGTGCCTACGATCCGGAAGCGTATGTGTATACACAGGATGATGTGAAGCGTGTGTTGAATTATTGTCGACTGCGGGGAATTCGTGTGATGTCCGAATTTGACACCCCAGGTAAGTAGGGTATTTGGTTCGATGTCGTGTTACGTGAATGTTTATTGTCATGAATGTACACGATTGTGACACGTCATACGTAGAACATGCACTAAGTTGATATGACTAACAAAACAGCGTACATATTCATTACCTGTCCCTGTTCTTATGAAGGACATACGAAATGTTGGGGCAAAGGCTACCCGGATTTGCTCACAAAATGTTACAGTGAGGGAAAACCAGATGGACGACTTGGCCCTGTTAATCCCATCACCAATTACACATATGATTTTATGTGGAAACTCATGGACGAAATCAAAGCCGTCTTTCCAGACAACATGATCCACCTTGGAGGTGATGAAGTCAGCTTCACATGTTGGTGAGTCCTTTAGTAGCACTACAATGCTATATTGTCAAGAACCCAATGTCCATTTTACTCTGTTTAACTCCCGCATACAAGTTGCACTGTTTCAAAGCTGGTAGTGAAGATGACAGAACTTGAAACGAAAATTTCATATAAAATAGTCAGAACAATCAAAAATCAACTCGGATTCACTTACCAAGCATTTACACAGGTCGGCCTCACCAAAGCTGGTCGGATTACGTTCATTACATGTTTACTTGATGCCTTCAATGATAAATTTAAAAAAAGATTCCATCTGTGCAGCCTTTCCTTGTTCAGCATTCTCGAGTTTCGCACCTTTTGGAACTCGTCAGTATTGCATCTGTTTTTCACTACCAGGATCCAGAGTTCAGCCATGCTTTAATAAGGTTGTCTTGTTGACCACTGCGCCCATGTCCTCATATTGCACATGACCAGACTTTTAGGTGCGAAACCTCAATGACATCCTTTGTGACTGTTGTTCGGATTTTACAACTGTTTCAACGGAGAAATTAGCAACTGTTCTCTTTACTCCAACTGATGATTCCAAGACCAGGACTTCTTTTCAGGTTGAAATCGCATAAATCACCGAATTTGTTAGATGGTATTTCAATTATGGCTAAGTAGTACTGGATAACATGAAATTTGCGAATCCGGAAGCTGCGGTCACATGTGAGTGATGTACAGTTTATATCAATCAACCCCCTTATCTCCTGCCAGTAGTCCACATTTTCTGTACCACCAAAAGTACTCGGATGTGCAATAACTTCTACATTAATCAGTATGAATCACAAAGATAGCAATTATGACTACGTTATCCCTATAATGCGCTGACTTACATTGTGTTAATTTTGAAATTTTGCCGTTTACACGAACGCTACAAATGTTAATTTAAAGTGATACATCATGACAATTGACCGTTGGTCATCAACCTATCAACACATCCACCGCAACCTTATTCGCATTCAACTGCGTTGTAACCTGCCCAAGTTATTTCCTGTTTGTGAGGTCAAGCTATGATTTTCGCCTGAACGATGCACCTCAGGAAGTTCCTCGGAGGAAACACCACTACTTACTCACAGTTAAAGGTACCACTGTTAAAGATACACCCAGATAAGCATATGTATTCTATGATATAAGACGGAAAGAACACAGTGTCAAGTGGCAACTCTCCATCACTTACCTGATTACTCACTTAAATGCCACCCACCCAAACTTAAGTAATTGGCATATCACTGTTGCTAATGCCCGCATTTGATCGCTTAGTTGACCCTCAATGAATACTGATTATTCTATGAGACATCACTTCACTGAGCTCAACACAAGTCTATTGACATCCTCACGTGTGCCATAAGTGACCGACTGAACTGCCTAGGGCTGACTGGTTAATCAGTAGCTGGGCCACAAGAAACTAGGTATAAAAGTATACTTTTAGAGGTTTGAGGGTGAGTGGTTCAGCAATGACCAATACAGACCAACAGTAAAATAGTGGTGAGTAGATCTCTACATAAATTATTTCCACGTTAGCTGCAGTAGGTGAGTTGGTCTTCGGGACCAAAATACCGGTCGTTTGATCTGAAAGTACGCAACACAAGATTATGTGCTGTCAAAGTTGGCAGTCCCGAATTACCAAAAATTTTAGGACGTTACTATCCTATCTTATTTGGCATGGCCCTATGTGTGATAATAGACTGTCATACAACAAAAAAACTGACTTTATAAACGCAAGTTCTTGGGGGCTGTTTGGGTTGGTTTTTCTTCCGTTGTTTGTGGTCTTCAACAGTTCATGTATGACCAGGCTACCAAGTGGTAGATTCAGCGGATTTGTGCAAAAAGACAATTAATGGTAGAATGACTGGCAACCTGCCAACCGCAAACGATAATCGAATGCACATATGTAACAAGAGTCGCGCTCTATTTATGCCAGTTCCGAGCGGACCTGATCAACGGTTTTGTGTTTGATTCTGTACTGGGCACGTACGGTCTGCGTACGATGGGTGCCACAAATCCCCCTGACTAAACTCAAGTCAAGGGCAACGTATTCCAGTATGATCTTAGTCAATTCAAAGTAGCGAGAGCTATGAAGGTTCAAAAGTCAACCCTCCATAGAATTTTCATTGAAAACTCATGTTTCATTTCAAACACTGTTGGTTGGGGAAGTTCTGAAAGTTAGCAAACAGCCGAATAGTAAGGCAGCTTCCACAGATCATATTTATAATGAGTTAAAATGCCCCCCTGAGCACAACAGCAAGGGTAATTCTGCTAAATTAATCGTTGTTTGCAGTAAATAAATGTTGATGATTCTGAACTCGGACATGAACTCTATTTAAACAAGAAACGCTGACAACAATTTTTTTGATGTTTACCAGCAGCTGTTTTGTTCCAAACAAATTATTCTGGATGACCACTTATCACAACTACAAATGCGTTGTACTTCGTTTCGTGACATATTTCTCGCGTTATTTATCATAGTAATCGAAAACGAATAGAAATTTGCTCAGCAATCTATGATTCGACTGTTCATAAGCAAATGATTGATGTCTTTTAATGTTTACTAATCCATCCGGTTTAAATAGCCCGACTTGTACGGTTAGACGAACACACCAATGCGTACGTATCTAGACGACGGAAACCAGTTGTTTCCTGAAATAAAATTGAAGACTGAAGTCAAAGAAGCTACTGAATGTACGAATTATTGCCTGGTATGTTGATGTTTGTAGAGCAGATTCGAACAAGGATGGTGAAAAGAAAACCAAGATCACACATACACACAACACAAGCACACACGAAGAATGAAGTTGTTAATCCCACTTATCAGTTTCTGAATAGCAGCCAGGACTTTCCGCAAGCAAGTCATGGTTACCATTTGATAATAGCATTAGCCATAGCGAACTGTAGCAATCAGTGATTGTTGTTTACTTAACTTATATCAAAAGCGTTAGACACGATAACCGTATATCTAGAGGTCAAAACTGACGTGTGAGCGAAGATACTGGATGCTCGCGTTTTACTGCTGACATAACACTAGTTGCTGCGGTCTGATTTATCCCACGTTACACCCAAGCCGGAACGGGCTCGACTATTGGACTACGCAAATATCGTTTGGTTCTGCCAGATTTAATGACCTGCAACCCGTATCTGAACTCCTGAATATAAAGATTTGGCACATGAAGGTATTAGAACTTTCAGCGGAAGAGATGATATTCCGCCGGTTAAATATGGAATCGTAACTGAGGCCAAAAATATTGTTCAACTGAATGCTGTTTAAAGTCGTCAAGTCGTTCCATCATATCACCATCCCTTTAAGTTAACTGTAAAGCGATTCTGTGCTTAGTCACAATTATGTTTCGTTGCAGCAAGTTCAGTCTTGCCGTGCTGTTCAGTGGATGCACGCAGAAAATCTTTCGATTGCATCACTGACCGCAGCTGCTGCGGTTCACTCTGTTAGGTCTCTGGAGTGGTTGTTTTCGTGACACGATGGAATCAAACAAAATTTAGGGCATGTTTGCACCAAACAGATGTGAAGCCTTTAAAGTGCAAATGCTGATCGTCCCAGTTGTTATTTGGATAAACAGATTTTTCGGTCGTGTCCTCTGATCAACGCGTTATGGGAATGTCCAGAAGGGTAATAGATTGGTCAGCCCAATGTTGAATTTAAAATGATATATTGAGGAATATTTGACATAGAATGCAATCTCTCCGCTTTTACTCCACCGGCAGTAACTATCTCATCTACCTGTCGACGGTATGTAGATTTGGGGACACTCTACTCCTTCTTCTCAAGACGTTCGAGTTTTCTTCTTAAGCACCAACATTGAAGTATTCATTTGACAAGATGGAGCTGAATTCCTCAGAAATTCACTCGCTCAGTACACTGCGTCTGATTCATATTTTCAAAATTACATGCGCCCGTCATCCACTTACTGCGCCCTGTATGCACATTCTATTAGTTCACACCTGGAGATTCACGCTGCCTCGATTTCATCATTTTGTGCCTAATGACAGGGCTTCTAACCCTGACGTGCAGGCTTTCATGGAGGAAATGAAGTTCGGAGACGACTACTCCAAGCTTCAATGTTATTACATGGAACGACTCAGCGAACTGGCTCAGAAGGCTGGTGGAGGACGACCGATGACCACTTTTGTCTGGCAAGAGGTGTTCGATCACGGATTCAGAGTAAGCCTCCATTTCATGTGATTATGTCTGAAGTGGTGTGAAATACTGTCCCTTTTGTCGACGTCAAAGTCTATCAAAAGTCGATCACCACCAACTGCCACTTAGAAATGAGTGGCAATTTTGAATCCAGTAGGACACCAGTAGCTTGCTCTGCTCAGATGCGCACATGCCAGTGAATTTTACACCATTAATTAAGCAATTTCTACTAAACAAACATACGCCGGCCACCATATTCGTGAATACCAGCTCCCACTGCAAACGACTCACATTAAATCATCAACACCTCAGCTCAACGTGGTCTTGCAGCCACTTTTCTACGCATGACGCCTGTCGGTAAGGCTTGATCAGCACAAATTCAATTGGTGATGGCAAAACAACATTTTAAATAAGTGGGGCAGCTTGGTGACCTGATGTCATGAGCTGTTTGGCCATCGATCGTGCCACATTTCGGGCAATGGACTCACTGGTTGACTCATCAGTTGTTACAACCATTTCGGGCCGTGTTCGGCCACTCGCTGATCAGGTCTACCTATGCAGACGTCACTGCAATTGCACATGAATTGGCATACAACGTGCGGGGAGGGATGTAGAAAGGTTAGACAGATTGTGTTCGCTATTATGCCGAACTGGTTTTTTGACAGTTTGTATCGGGCGTAAGCAGGCTGCAACATACTTAAGGGATAGAACAGAATTCAGTTTCTGCCTGTTGTGATTTAAATTCTTGAGATATAAACACGTTTCTTGAGTAATCTGAACGGGCATATTGTGTTTGTTCATTGTGCTGTGAATTTTACTGAAGTGTTTAAGATATTCATTTATCAGCAGAGCATATTTTACAAAGAGTAGACACGTCTGGCTCTATGAAACAAGGCCTTGGCCAAACCACGGTTGTATATTATCAAGACTGATCCTCAGGAATGAGAATGTTGCTTGCCCATATATTGTTCTACGATAAATAGATCGCTGCGACGGCTCACGCTTAAGCCTGGCGATACGTTCGGTTATCAGTAGCAGATTAGCCTTTCACAGTGAGCAGACTCAAAGTACTTAGTTCACTCACAGAAGAGGTTTTATCACATCTCATTACGTTGCTTGAACGCATGAACAGAATCGAAGCGCCTACCCATACACACAACGGGAGCAGGATGTGATTCCTACTTCAAGGAATACACACATTATATGCCAGCTAGCCTGGGTGGTGACTGAAGCTGTTGATGCTTTTCGGTACTCAGAAAGGCAGACCAGTCACATAAACCAGGTACACATATCAAAAAATTAACATTACAACTGAATGACTGCGCGCCTAGCTCGTATTATCAAGCACGATAAGGAACACAATCCCCCCAATCAAATCACAAAAGTAGTCCAGAACTTGGGCTGCATCAGTGGGTCAAAAATCGACATTATGAACACAAGCCAAGTGACATATTACCCAGTGAAACTACACAAGCAATTAGTCAATGGAAAGAGAGACGTTTGCTCACCGGCTGCTTTGGGTGTTTGTTATGAGTATACTTTTCACTTGCTTCAAGACGAATTCTGGACAGAACCAATACTTTTTTCGACTGCTCAAGAGGAACACACAACAACCCGGACCTTCGGCCTAAACCTCATTGAGAATAACCCGAAGCGTTGGCTCTAAGAGCACAAAACGATACTAACAGAGTGATGTTCAGGAGGACCAAACTTTGAGAACAAGAAAAACTCTAGTCCGTCCTTCACAGCTCGAAAGGAAAGCGATCAATCTCGGTGCAAAAGTCCTGTCTGTAAATTGAGAAAGTTTGCAGGAAAACACGAATGAGTTACCGGCTGGTGAATCGCGTGAATTTTCGCAACGTGCATAGGCTAACTATTGTCTGTTGATTAACGATCACAGAAGTGACTGAGTGAAAGTTTGCCCAACTCAAATTATAGCCCGTCGATTTATCGCCGTAGCCGTGTTCTAGACAAACCAACTTTTGTGCAGCTGTGAAAGCTCATCTGTACGACTCATTGACTCTTCAAAGGGGAGCTGAAGAGACACGCTCGATTTACTTCCTTCTAGTGGAAACATGCCAAAGTGATCCTCATTGGTTTCATTTTTAAGACATGAACCAACGATAACAAGCAGTTTCTGATACTTTCTAAAATCCACTGGGCCTCTTTCAACAAAATGTTTCATCAGTTATTAAACCAAAACTTTTATTGTAATGGTTCACAAGGATTTCATTTAGTCTGCCCGACGAAATAATTACCCTACCTTGCCAAACCGCAATCCTTAGTTACCACACGGTTTTGTTGTGAGTCCTAGTTCTGTACGTTGGTTACATCATCTACAACAAGCAAGTTAGAATCAGTAAATCGTGGCCTGCAGCTGTCCTTCAGTCTTACTGTGACGACATAGGATTATCTACAGGCAGTTGACATATTTTGTGACTCACGTAGACGAACATTTCACTGCTTCTTCAGTGTCAAGTAACCTTTAATGCACAGAACGCTCCGTTTTGACAGTTTCTCAACAAACCCTTTAGAAATGTCGTATACCCTTTATGCTCGAAAATTTCGAGAGGTTTGATAAGAAAGATGCTCGCCTAGTTGGTGTCTACTGAGAATGTATTCCGTAGTTTGAGCTATTTTTTATCATTGTTTTAAGAACGCTGAACTTCTATGCAAACATTGATAAGCAGTCCACGGCAAGTTACATCCAACAACTCTAGTTATCTTAACGATTTCATCCACGGTTGGCGGCATCCGATTCGGATTAGCCTGTCACAGTGACCGAAGTCAAAGGACGCCTGCGCTTAGCCATCACTGCAATTGGCTTGCGCTGCACCAATTGCAGTTCCACCAACACACCACATATCCAGTGTAAACCCGAAGAAATAAGACCGGGAGGTGTGCCAGTGGGGCCTTTGTGTCCAGCCGGCCAAT